>PVLA01011328.1:0-54150 GCA_004027455.1 Hydrochoerus hydrochaeris
AAAAGTTTAGTGGTAAAATACAAAAAAAAGAAGAAAAGAAAAGAAAAAAATAGTTTCTCACTAAATTGCTAAATTTCCCAGACTGGGCTTGAATTTACAGCCTTCCAGCCTCAGCCTCCCAGGTGCTAGGATTACAAGCCTGTGCCACCATGCCCAGCTGTACTTTTAGTTTTTTACAATCAGCAGAGAACATAGATCTGTATAACTGAGAAGACAGAGAAACACAAAACTAAAGAGGAGGCTGCCGCATAGACCGGCTGGGATCAAGGGCAGCTCCACCCTCCCAGGTCACTCTGTCACCTCTGACTTCTGGCTCTGTGGCTCAGGTGTCCTGGTCCCAGCTCCCACTGACACGGGAGAAATGAAATCCAGGGAGAGAAAAGAGGCTTGGTTGTGTCCCTAGAAGGTTTGGCCAAAGTCCCAAGTCCTGCTGATGGCTCTGTTTTATGATTCCCAGGAAGGTGCCATGCAGTCTGATAAACTTCTCCTGACCGATGTCCATGCGGCCGTGGAACAGAATCCTGAGGAGCCGACATGTTCTAGTGACAGGACCTGGAGACAAGGACTCTGTGTTAGGGCCCTGTAGGGACTAAGCATACCCAGAAATGCTGCCGCTGGCTCTGGGGCTCTTAACATTTATGCAACCAAAGCACTGCTGTGATCCTAGTGCTCCGGAGGCTGAGGCAGGGGGGTGGCGAGTTAGACCCCATCCTGGGCAATTTTGTGACTTTGTGAGATCCTGCCTCAAAGTTAAATCAGTTTTTCTCCTGGAAATAAAATAGATTTGGAAAAAAAAAATCAAACCAAAAGGGCTGAGGTTCAGTGTGAAGGGACTGGGCCCAGAAGGAGAAAAGAAAAAGAAGAGGAAGGGAAGGGAAGAGAAGGGAAGGATGGGGAGGGGAGGGGGAGGAGTGAGGAGGGGGAGGGGCGGGGAGGGCAGGGGAGGGGCGGAAGATGGTTGGGCCCAGTGGCACACGTCCGTAAATCTGCTGCTCAGGAAGCTGAGGCAGGAAGATTGCAAACTGAGGACTTTTTCTGGGGCAATTTATCTGAAGATTCTGTCCCAGTAAAAAGGTCCAGGGATGTAGCTCAGTGGCAGAGCGCTTGTCTGCTACGTGTGAGGTCTTGGTTTCAGCTTCCAGGAACACAGGCTAAAATAGGCTTACAAAAATTGCAGTACCTTTTAGGTGTTTACATTTTCCTTTGCTTGGTACTGGGAATTGAACTCAGAACCTTGCGCTTGCCAGGCAGGTGCTCAGGGTGCTGAGCTAAATCCCTGGCCCTTCCACCCTGAATTCTTTAAGTGTATCTGTTCCGGGCTGGGGTGTAGCTTAGTGGTACAGCACTTGCCTAGTTAGGATGTGCCAGGCCCTAGGTTCAATCCCCAGCTCCTCAAAAATAAATATATATATTTTTCTCTTTAATGAACACGTAGCGGTAACGAAAACAAAACCTGTAATAACTGGGCCTGTCTCTGGGCGGTCTGGCATCTCAGACCCACCCTCTCCGCACCCTTCCTGCCGTGCGTTTGGAGACCTCCAGGCCCTCCCTGCTGCCCTTCACGGAATGTGTACCAGGCTGCTGTGACCCCCAGTCGCCCCGCCATGCTCTCCGGACCTCTAGACCATGTGGCACCCGGCCACCCACCTGGGCTCTGGCTTTCACATGAGCTCGTCCACGTGAAAGAGAACATGTGACATTTGTCTTTTGTTTTGCTTTGCTTTGTTTTTGAGACCAGGGCCTTGGCGATGTAGTTCAGGCTGACCTTGTATTCACTATGTGGCCTAGGCTGGCCTCAGACTCATGGTGACCCTCCTGCCTCAGCCTCCCAGGTGCTGGGATTCAAGGCTTGTGCCCCCACGCCTGATTTACACCTGAATTTTTGATGTTATTGACGATAGGGGAGATGATTTAGGGGGAGATTTCATTTCTCACCCTTTGGGTTATGCAGCATGGGCCTTTGGTCTGCACCTCCCTCTTCCCTCCCACCTCCTCTGCCGGTCTGCACCTTGGGGGCCCCATATAGGTAGGGAAAGTCCCAGCTCCCTCCAGGCACAAGCACAGCAGAGATAAGGCCTCCCCTGGGCTACTCCATCGCCTGAAGGTGAGCTATTGTAGACTGCCAGCTTTATCAGTAGAAAAACGAGAAGTAGCCTCTTTCCGGGCAGTTAAGATGAGCTACATACTTTCCTTTTTGGTTTGTTTTTTGAGACAGGATCTAGCTATGCAGCTTAGACTGGTCTTGAACTTATCATGTAACTCAGGCTGTCCCTGAACTTGCAGGGGTCCTCCTGCCTCAGCCTACCTACCAGGTGCTGTCACTGCAGGCACACACCATCGCACCAACTCATTTTCCTTCCTTTCGTTCTTCTTTTTTTTTAAATTTTCCTTTCTTAAGAGTATACTGGATGTAGCTTCCTTGTTGTGCCTTGTATTTAACCGATGAGCTCAAAGAGTTAATTATGGGAATGCTCCCAGGGGCTCATCTATCCCTAAGCAGGCTACCCCCGCCTCAAGTTGCTCATCTGATGCAGCAGAGGGTTAGGGAGTGAACCCAGGTCTCCTGAATGCCAGGCCAGGGCTCCCCCGCTGAGCCACGCTGCCGCCTCCTGCAGGGTGATTCTTGCGTGTACAGAAGCACGCGCATGACGTTCCTAACGAGGAAGCAGAATCTACTGTACACTGGCTGCTGGATTCAGGAATTAGGACAACACTGAAAATGTGTCTTTCCGTGCACCGGTGCCTCTGTCCCCAGAGGAAGGCACCATCCCCAACGCAGCGTTTAGTGGGGTTTTTTTTGTTTTTTTTTTTTTGTACCGGGGAATCAAACTCAGGACTCTGCGCTTACCAGGCAGGTGCTTATGCCACTAAATCCCCGGCCCTAGTGGTCCTTTCTGTGTACTGTTCTCTTTGAGAATAGTTTCTATAGCCAGGTACTGTAACGGTTGCCTCAAAGCCTGGAATCCCCGTCACTAGGGAGGCTGAGACAGGTGGATCCCTTGAGCCCAGAAGATCTGGAATAGCCTGGGCAACATAGCAAGACCTTGTCTCAAAAAAAAAAAAAAAATTCCAGCATGTATTTGACACTTACAGCTTCTTTTGGTCTGGAGCAGCCCACATGCCAGGTGCTCACAGGCCCCTGCAGCTCTTGGCCATTTCAGACAGGGCAACTCGAGAGCAGCCATCACTAGCCTGCAAGGAGGACCTGCGTGGAGTGGGCAGGGGTCTCATAACGTCCCTCAAATCATGCTAAATGAGCATATACTAGGTCCTCTCCCCAGCAGAAGGGAAAGGAGGGCTGGGAATGTCACACGTGCAAGGCTCTAGGCTCAGTTCCCAGCACCAAAGGAAAGAGAGGGAGAGAGAACGGGAATCAGACTTTCCAGCCCAAAAGTCGGAAACTTTGTGCAAATTCAACTATTGCTTGTTCTCTCCTGCAGCCTGAGAGCTAGAACAGTTCCTGTACATTGATTTCCTTTTTTTAAGACAGGGTTTTATATGAAGTCCAGACTGGCCTTGAACCCCCTTTGTAGCCCAGGCTAGCCTTGATTATTATTATTTATTATTTTATTTATTTACTTATTTATTTGGTACCGGGGATTGAATTCATAACCTTGCATTTACCAGGCAAGTGCTTGAGCCACTAAGCTAAATCCTTGGCCTCAATTATTTATTATTATTATTATTATTATTTGGTACCAGGGATCAAACTTAAGATCTTGCACTTGTCAAGCAGGTGCTGTGCCACTGAGTTATAGCCCCAGCATTATTTTTTGTGCTTTTGGCTTTTGGTGATAGTGTCTCACTATGTAACCCAGGCTGATCCTCCTGCCTCAGCCTCTGAGTGCTGGGATCACAGGTGTGTACCACCATGCATGGCTTCCCTATATTTTATTTTTTTCTGAGACTGGGTTTCGCTATGTAGTTCAGGCTGGCCTTGAATTCATTAAGTAGTGCAGACTGGCCTCAGACTCACAGCAATCCTCCCACCTTAGCCTCCTGAGTGCTGAGATTATAGGTGTGTGCCCACACACTCAGCCCCCTATATTTTATTTTATTTATTTTTTTGGTACTGTGGATCAAACTTATGACCTTGCACTTTCCAGGCAGGTGCTTATGCCGCTGAGCTAAATCCCCAGCCCCTCTATATCTTAAATGTTTTTAAAAAATCAAAAGAATTAAATAAAATTCAAAATTCAGTGTCCATAAAAATAGTCTCATTGGAACACCTCCATAGTCATCTGTTTACATATTTCTGTGGCTAAACTTTTGTACCATGCTGGCAGAACTAAGTGACTGCTACACACAAAGATGACAGGGACTTCTAAACCCTTTACAAAAAAAAAAATTGTTTTTATCTTTTTGTTTGATTTTGCTTTGTGTTGTTTTGATACAGGGTCTCACTATGTAATTCAGACAGGCCTGTGAACTCAAAGCACTCCTCCTGCCTCACCCTCCCAAATGCTGGAGTTACAGCTGTGCACCACCATGTCCAGTTTTGTTTGATTGATTGATTGGTACTGGGGATTGAACTCATGACCTGGCACTCGCCAGGCAAGCACTTGTACCACTGAACTAAATCTTCAGCCCTTGTTTTATTTTTGAGTGTTTCACTATGTAGATCAGGCTGGGCTGGTCTCATAATCACAGCCATCCTCCTGCCTCAGCTTCCTCAGTGCTGAGATTACAGATATGCACCAATGCACCCAGCTGTGATTTGATTTTCTGAGACTAGGCCTGGTTATGTAGTCCAGGCCAGCCTCAACTCAAGGTTCTCCTGCCTCAGCTTCCTGAGTGCTAGGGTTTCAGGTGTGCCTCACCTGGCCCAACTCAGGAAATGTTTATTATCTGGCCCTTGAGAGCAGGTTTGCAAATCCAAATCTGGGGGTGGCCCAGCAGCTGGGTCTTGTGGCTGGGGAACTTCACACACAAGGAGCAGGGCTGCAGATATCACAGTGAGCCAATCACAGGAAGCACAGCCCTGGGCGAGAGGCCTGAGGCCTCCTTACCGCAGAGAGGCAGGGCTTTTGCCTGGATCCTGCTTTGGCTTTGTCTCTGCTCCCGGCAGCAGCCTTGAGAACGAAGGCTGCGGTAGGTAGTCAGGGCAATTCTCCCCTTGGCACCCTAAAGACTCACTGTGACCCATAATCCCCACCCCATAATCAATAGCGTGTCCTGTCCTCAAAGGAAAAACACTGGGCGGGAAGGGCCGCACTGCCCCTGAGGATGACATAATGCACTGGTGCTTTCTCTCTCTTTCCTCCTGGGAGACCCTGCCACAGGAGGGCGGTGAAGCCCAGAACAGACCTGCGCCCCGAAGACCCAACGGCCTATCACTGGCTTTCCCCGGGCCCTAGGAGTGTTTGCCGAGAGCTGCAGGACGCGGAGAGGGGACAGCGGTGCTCACGGGGCCCAGGGCCCAGAGCTGGGCCGGCGTTGGAGCTGGGCTCCTGACCCAGCCGGAAGAGGTTCCAGCTATTTTATTTTATTTTATTTTATTTTATTTTATTTAGGTTCCAGCTTTTTTTTTTTTTTTTTTTGGTACCGGGGATCAAACTCACGACTTCGCACTTTGCAGGCAGGCGCTTGTGCCGCTGAGCTAAATCCCCAGCCCTAGGTTCCAGCTCTTTTGTGTTGGGGTGCCCGATGCTAAACTGGGGCTGGAGGACTTCGATCCACGCGGCATTTACACAGCCTAATTACTGTTTGCAGAGGGCCTTGGGATCCCTCAGATTAAAAAGTCCCCGGGGCAGGACGCGGGACGGGCTCGGAGGGCAGGTGCAGTGCACGGGTGTGGCCACCGTGCTCGCTGCTGTAGCTGTTGACGAAGGCAGTGGGGGAAGGGACAGTAGGTTAGGATGCTGTGACACAGTCGTCCTGCCTGACCCAGAACTGGCCCACAGGAACTAGGACAGCCGGCTGTCCCGGCAAGTGGTGGGGAAATTTTCCTAGGCTCGCGGCGTCCCCGGAGGCGAAAGCTGTTTAGCCCCGCCCACCCAGACCTGCGGACCAATAAGGAACCGCGCCCGGCGCTTCCGCCTCTGCCGGGAAGGGACGCGGCCGCGTTGCTCAGCCCGGCTCTCCCAGGCCTGCAGTTGGCGTCCGAGGTTTTCTGAGAACTGAGGGTTTTTTTGTTTTGTTTTGTTTTTTCCCTAATTAATCCTGAAAGGCCTGGTGCTGGGTTACAGCAGTAACGGAGCTGGTAGCCTAATTAAGAAGCCCCATGTTGCAACGCTTAAAACACATATGGGAATCCCAGCGCGTTCCCACTGCCGCCTTCCTACATTTAATCCTAAACCGTTCCACTCAATCTGTTTACAGAGGACCCTGGTTAATTATGTAATGGCTTAACCTCCAGTGGCAATGGTGGAAAAAAAAGTGGGAAAGCAGGCCAGGAGTTGATTCCCTTCTCCCTGCAACTATTCCTGCAGCGGTAAGGGCTTCTCAGCAATAAAATCCCAGCAGAGAGGTATCTGCCTTCTAACTCAGCAGTCAAGTATATTAACTTTAGCTTTGGAGTGCGTGGGAAAGCTCCGAATTAGTTTTTTTTTTTTTTCCTTGTTGTTTTTATCAGCCACAAATCTGGGACCAGGTGAGTCCAATGGTATTTGAGAAGACCACATAGATTCACCATGTAAATAAATGGTGCAGTTGGACTATGCCTAGTTGGAAGAAATTAAGGAACCCTCAGATGTCTAAAAATGTATTCTGCTGGGTGTGGTGGTGCACAACTATAATTGCAGTGTTCAGGAGGCTGAGGCAGGAGGATCACTTGAGTTTGAGGTCAGCCTGGGCTCTGTAGTGAGCTCAAAGTCAGCCTGAACTACAGTGAGACCCCCATCTATAAATAAATAAATAAATACATACATACATACATAAAGTTTATTCTGCGCTAGGCCTGGTGGCACACCCCTGTCATCTGAGCTACTTGGGACACTGAGGAAGGAGGGTCACAAATTGAACACCAACCTAGGTGATTTAGTGAGACCCTCTCTCAAAACAAATAAAAGGGCTGGAGGAATAAGACAGTGGTGAAGCCCAGGGGCACAGTGGTTATCTAGCACATGCAAGGCCACGGGTTCAATCCCCAGTACTGCAAAAAAAAAAAAAAGTTTTCAATGAAACTTTGGGCTGTGGATACAGCACAGTGGCACAGCACCTCAGTGGAAAACCCAAGGTCCTGAGTTTGAGTCCCGGGGCCAAAACAACAGAGACCTTTGCTCTGTTACCTAGAAATGCTAGTGCACAGCTCTGTCGCTGTATCTATCTGTTTGGTAAATTATAATTTGTTTTTCCCCCAAACAAAGAAACTGTTCATGTCAAACCCACGGATCCAGGGTCCAGTGCTGTAAACAGTTTGGGATTTAACTCATGTCAGTCACATAAAGCTAATTCCCTTAGACGGTTTTCTGTTCTTCGTGGCACTATGCAGTTCATAGGACCAAACAGTAGGGTGAAGCACTGTGCTCCTTCCTCAAGTCTGAAAGCAACTGAAAGACTGGGGTGGGGGTGTGTCCTGGGGATTGAACCCAGGGCTTTACACTAAGCTACATCTCCAGCTCTTTATTTATTTATTTATTTGTTTGTTTGTTTATTTATTTTTGAGGCAGGGTCTCACTGTGTAGCCCTGGCTGGCCTCAAACTCAGAGATCCTCCTGCCTCAGCCTCCTGAAGGCTGGGGTTACAGGTATGCACTATCACACCCAGCTTATTATTTATTTTGACTTTTTCAAGATAGGGTAGCCCAGGCTGGCCTGGAACTCATGACAATCTTCTTGCCTCAGCCTCCTGAGTGCTGGAATTACAGGCATTCAGCACCACGCCCAGTTTCTTTTTAAACAGGATATTGCCGCGGTGGCTCGCGCCGGGCGCCTCGGATCCCCAGCCCTGGGCTCCGGGCTGTTGGCGAAGCAAGATGTTGCGACGCACCCTGGAAAGCTGGGATGCCCAAACCAGACACCTGCAAGATGCTGTCACAAATGTGGAGAAGCATTTCGGGGAGCTGTGCCAAATTTTTGCTGCTTATGTGCGGAAAACTGCCAGACTGCGAGACAAAGCAGACCTCCTAGTGAATGAAATCCACATGTATGCCTCTATGGAGACCCCAAATTTAAAGCAAGGCCTGAAAAACTTTGCTGAGGAGTTTGCCAAACTTCAGGATTATCGACAAGCAGAGGTTGAAAGACTTGAAGCCAAAGTGGTTGGACCTTTGAAAGCTTATGGAGCAATTGTAAAATTGAAACGGGATGATCTCAAAGCAGCATTAATAGCAAGGAATTGAGAGGCTAAGCAATTAACTCAATTAGAAAGAACACGTCAACGAAACCCATCTGATCGACATGTAATTTCACAGGCAGAAGATGAATTACACATAGCTTCAACAGATGTTACCCGAACAACCCATCATTTGGAGGAAACCATTGACAATTTTGAAAAGCAGAAAATAAAGGATATCAAGAACATATTTTCAGAATTTATCACTATCGAAATGTTATTTCATGGCAAAATTTTAGAGGTCTACACTGCTGCTTACCAAAATATACAGAAGATTGATGAGGATGAAGATTTAGAGGTTTTCCGAAATTCTCTATATCCTCTAGATTATCCATCTCGTTTAGATACTGTAAAAGCAAATTCAAAGTCACCTCTGCAGAGATCACTGTCAGCTAAGGGTGTATCTGGAACAGGACAGGTAACTACCTGTCGATTAAGAAAGGATCAATATGCAGAAGATGATGAAGATGAAGAGGTAGACTTTACAGAAGAAGAAAATTAATTTTAAGTTAATTTTCACATGTCATTTTCATCTTTAAATGACTTAAAAACTCTACTCACTTGATAAACAAAAAATGAAATCCTACCATAAACACAAAAATAAATTTATGCTGACAAAAAATTAAGGTTATAAGAAATAATTTCAACATCCTTTCTAGTGGTAAAAGATTTTTTTAGGTAAGTTCCATTTAAAGAAAAAGATTTTATATTTCAAAGCATTTCATAATGCATTGTACTTAGTTGAATTGCAACAATAAGAAACTAAAAATAAAAGATTTAATAATTCCTCTTAGCTTCTTCAACATTAAGACTCCATGTTTGCAACATCAGAAAAGGTCTGACTACATACCATGAAATTTAAAAAAAAAAACTTTTTTCTTTTGTACCTTTATTAAAACCTTATTATCTCATTTGATATGTAAATTTACTGTTTTCAGTAAAAGTATTTAAATAAAGGAAATGAGGCATTATATCAGGTGTTATAAATATGCATGAAGCTTAAATTTTAAGCTTTAAAAAAGCCACATTCAACTTGACACTGGTTTTTAAACAAAACTGCTGTCATACTGTCATTATATGGTAAATAAGAAAGCTAGTAATTTGTTGGAATGTTACTTCATTATGTAACAAAGATAAATTATTAAAAACTAAAAATCTGTCCAACCTATCTCCTAATGATATAAAGCAATTTAATCAAACCTTTCAGTGTATTTGATGCTTTTGTTTCTTCTGGTGAGGAATTAATACTTCTGTGACTTCATGGACCCCAGTCAGATACAAAAAAACTGAAGTTTATACTCATTTGGGAAAACTGGAAAAAGCAATTACTGTATTCATAACAGAAAAATAAACTTTCTATAAAGTGTTAAAAACAAACAAACAAAAAACCAGGATATTGCTAAATTGCCCAGGCTGGGCTCAAATTTGTGATCCTCTTGCCTCAGAGGGTTCCCTGAGTGCTGGGTTTCCAGACACAGGATGCCACACAGAGCTCAATACGTGCATTTTTACATTTTGGGGTGTCCTCTTGTGAGCAAAGGAAGAGAAAAAAATCATAGAAATCAGGAAACTCAGTGGACTTTATCCTCACTCTTCGGTTTAGATTTCAGAGCCACACATCACAGCACACACCTGTGACACCAGCATTCCAGAGGCTGAGGCAGGAGGAACTCTGGGAGTTTGAGGCCAGCATGGGCTATATGGCAAGACTCTATTTTAAGCACTAATAAACAAGTTTAGATTTCAATAGCATTTCTTAGATGATAGAGCACTTTTACATCTATTATCTCATTTGATCAGATTTTCACAAAGACCCACCCTAGGGGGTGGGCAGAATATGTAGTATAGTTAATAGATTCGTTTCTAAAATTAATTCTATGAATATTTATTGAGTAGCTAATTACTGTGTGCCAGGATGAGGATCATTCAGTGGGAAATCAAACACACCAACACCCTGCCAAGAACATTTATGGAGCTTGCTAGGGAACACAGAATGTGAATCCAAATCTTTTTGACTGATATATACATATATATATATATTTTTAAACTGCTGTCTTAAATTAGAAAAATAAAGCATAGGTAATTATCTTGATGCTGTCTCTTAGTAAATTAGTGGCATCTCACACATGGACTTGCTCAACCACGCATGCGCATGCTCGCCAGCAGCTGTCTCCATATCCTGTCTTCCAGGACTTTACTGGGGGAACTGTTTGTACCCCAGTTCCTTCACTTCTGCAGCTCCCCTGAGGACAAGGGTCACCTGGCTAACGCCCCATTCTCTCCCACTCCACCAGGAATGCTGGGGAAGTGGGTGTAATTCCTGCTGCTTTAGACACAGCTGGGAGTGGTGGCCCACACCTGTAATCCCAGCTGTCTTGGAGCCTGGGGCAGAAAAGTCACAAACCAGCCTGGTGGGGGCAACCATGTGACACATGCTGACCCTGTCAAATATAAAAAGGCTGCTTCCTGCCTGCCCTGCCACCCTGCCCAGGAACTGGCTGAGGGCAGACTGAAACTTTTACAGACTGTGAGCCAAAACAGACCTGTCCTCAACACAAAGTCAGCACGGGTGTGGGCGGGGCTTGGGGGGTCCCTAGCTCAGTGAAGATTCAGGGTTCAATCCCCAGTACTGCGGGAAAGAGCCCAACAGGTCCAGGTTAGCCCAGGCAGGTGGGCAGTGAGACCCTGCTTCAAAATAGAAACAAAAACAAAAGCTAAAACAAAAGAAAGCCAACAAACTTCTCTGTAATTCAATTTCCCAGCCATGGGTCCTTACCAGCCGCCATTCTTGTTTTCTTTGGTGCTGGTGACTGAGTCCCGTGAGTCACACATGCCAGGCAAGCACCCTGGCACTGGACTACACTCCCAGTCCTATCCTGCTCTTCCTTTGTGTGTTCTCGTGCTGTGTGTGCTGTGTGCGTGTATCAGGAATCACTGGCAGGGCGGGCAACAGCTCTATGTCTGCACTGCATCCCCAGCCCTCTTTCGGAGCGGGTCTCCATCGCCCAGGCTGGCCTCCCCTTTGCTTCAGCCTGCCAGGCCCCCAGGCAGCCAGGATCACAGGCGGAGCCACCACAGGGGGCTCTACCATTCCGGCTCTGTGTCCTTCTTTTAGAGTTTCTGAACAAATGCAGAAAAACTGAACCAGGAGTGTTTAGTATTGAGATAAGTAAATTCAAATATAAAACTTGTCAAAAAGACAAAACAAAGTTGGTTTTGTTTCCTCAAATGGCAAAGCTATAACCAATGGTTAGAAAAAAAGATCCAGTGATATTTATACAAATGCTTTGAATTTCCCCAGTATCACGGACACCACATTTACTTTTTCATCTTTTGAAACGAGACATAAATCTTTAAAAAATTTTAATATTTATTTTGGACCTCTTAAGAAAGTTTTTGTGACATATCCTTTGACCAGCATCTGGTACACCCAAACCATCAAATCAACTCACAGGTTTATTAAAGAAGCGGTCTTTTGTTTCTCAGCTATATTTTAAGTCTGCATCAGGATTCTCAGGGGGTGTGCAAAGTCCCAAAAGCAGCTATATTAGAATCCTCTGGAGTTTTTTAAAAAATATTTTTCTCTCTATATTCCCCCTGGAGTTCTCATGTTCCATTCTTAAAAAGTTTTCCTAACCCACAAATGAATCAGTGTAAATGACAGAAGACCAGTGTGTGCTGGAACAAGAGAAAAACCCATGGAGAATTTATTCTACATAATCTAAAAGGCACCATTTCATCTAAATTGATATCACAAAATAAAAAATTCAGGCTTTGAGAGCTGGGCATGGTGGCTCATGCCTGTAATCCCAGCACTCGGGGAGGCTGAGGCAGGAGGATCATAGTGAGTTCAAGGTCAGCCTGCGAAAGTGAGTTGAAGGCCAGTTTGAACTGCACAGTGAAACCCTGTCTCTAAAAGACCCCTCTACACACAAAATTAGCTGAGCACAGCAGTACACATTATGACTCCATCTCTCAACACTTCCCCCACTGCAAGTGTTTCTACTTGCTCAGGTCAAAAATGTAGGGCTTTTCTTTTTTTTTTTGTACTAGCAATCGAACTCAGGACCTTGCATTCCTCAGGCAGGTGCTTATGCTTACTGAGCTATATATCCCCGGCCCCAGGGCTCATCTTTGATTCCTATTTTTACAAATCATATATGTTCAGCTCTTCAGAAAGTCCCTTTGGACTTACCTTGAAAACAGACGCAAGCCCTCTTGGCTACTAGACCTCACCTTTCCCATCTGGACTACGCTGGGCTCCTGCTCCTCTCTTTGGCTTCTTTTTCCCCATGCTTCACGGAATCGCTCTCAAACCCCAGTCCTGTCACGCAACACCTCCACGCTAACCGAAGCCAAAGTCCTCCCACTGCGACTCTGCCCGGTCTACAGACCCTGGCCACTAACCCTTCCATGCTGACACCCATCAGTCCCCATCCTCTCCCGCTGTCTCCTTGTGCCACCGCCCTGGGCCACTCCTGCACCTACATGGGCTTCTGTGGGAAGCACACGCCGGTGTCCACACAGGCAACCGGTTCCGTGAGGCGCACTCTGACCACCACGCTGACATTTCAGGCGCGCCGCATCTCTTAACCTATTTCTCTATTTTCACCCTAGGACTTCATGTTCCTGCTTTTCAATCTCCTGATTATACTGACCCCGCTACCCACTCTCCACAAGATCTTTGTCTTCATTCAGTGACATATTCTAAACACAGGTAGGACCTGGCACATGGTTGAGCCTCAAAAACTGTTAAACATACAAATAAATTAAAACCCTTAAGTTCTTTTTTTTTTTTTTTTTTTGCTTGTTTTGAGACAGGGTCTTGCTATTTGAGGCAGCCTGGCCTCAAACTCATAGCAAGCCTCCCGCCTCAGCTTCCTGAGCACTGGGATTACAGGTGTGTACCAGCATGCCTGGCAGAAGCCATTTGGATATATTAACTAATAGGCTATTTAAACCATGATGTCAAAACAATAAATCTATTTATTTCCTTTAATCTGTACAGTTGTCAAGATGGGAATTTGCTTGAGGAAAGGCCATTGTTTCTCAGGCAGGAAAAACAAATGTTAGGTGTCCTGGGAATATTTTCACTTTTATAAATTTTCTTTTTAAGAAGAGAGCTGTTGGCTGCAAGGATTTTTTCTCTGAACTTCAATACTTTTGAAGTGCACTTCACAACCCTGTGTCTCAATGTTTTGCCTCAACTAGAGGGAAAAAGAAACCATTTATACTATGTGGGAGTGGTGTTTCCAAAAATAATAAGAGGGACTTTCCATATTACTAAAGCTCCTAAAACAGCTCATTTATCTTTACCAGGAAAAGGTTATTATTTAGTGTTTTAAATGCTCTCCCATGCCAGAATTTACAAGAAAAGCTG
Source organism: Hydrochoerus hydrochaeris (assembly GCA_004027455.1). NCBI lineage: Eukaryota > Metazoa > Chordata > Mammalia > Rodentia > Hydrochaeridae > Hydrochoerus > Hydrochoerus hydrochaeris. The sequence goes on from PVLA01011328.1 coordinate 13,655, forward strand.
TCCTTTCCAGGAATAATGGATAGACAAATTTAGTGTTTCTGTTGTTCAGAAAAGCACACAAACTCCACTAAATGGCAAAAAAATAAATTCAAAAGTACAGGGCCGGAGGTTTAGCCTGAGGCCCTGAGTTGGATCCCCAGTACCAAAATAACCCCCAAAAAACTAAAAACAAAAACCATGCAAAAACATGCAAAAGCATGAGCCAAAGAAGCCAACCACATATCTTTCCATTCTGTACTGGCAGTCTTCGGAAACTGGGTAAAATCAAAGTTTTGGTGAATGCTTTTAATTTTTTAGGGAATTAAAAAAAGGGGGTACAAATTAATCCAGACGACTCCGTTTCAGGAAGAAAACCGGAAGGAACAATGGGCTGGCTATTTTGGAATCCACTCGTCCTGCTGGGCGGACATACAAGAAGGAGATCTGGGCCTACAGATACAAAGGCCTTTGCACCCTGGGGCAGATCTGGAGATGGTGCCGATTCAAAACCTGTTTGAACTTAGCTCTCTACACACAGTTCACTTGTTTGACAATATATGGGCCTTTCAGCTTTGGAAGTTGGAAAATGTTTTCAGGCCAATAGTATCCGGGTAGAGGAGGAGGCCATTCCAGGACTTTAGTACCACGATTTATTTTCCAAATACACACCCCTGGGACACCCTTTAGGAATGGTGTTGCATGCTTGTAATCCTAGCCCTCTTGCTGAGGCAGGAGGGTCACAGAGCCTGAGGACCGCTAGGCTAGGGAACACACAGTTCAAGGCTAGCCTGTACTACATAGAGGAACCCTGTCTCGAAAACCAAAAATAAATAGCTAACTAAAATAAAATGGCACCTTTTTGAGGCAAGGTCTTACCATGGCCCAGGCTGACCTTAAACCCGCAAACCTCCTACCTCAGCAAAATGGTCTGTGTGATAAATGTAAAGGCTGAATGGATGACCCTAGCCTGGTGTGGTGGCATAATACACCTATAATCCTTGTGCTCAGGAGGCTGAGGCAAGAGGATCACTGTAAATTCAAGGATAGTCTGGGGTACATAGGTCAAGCCACCCTGAATTACATAGAGACCCTGTCTATAAAAACAAAACAACAACAACAACAAAAAAAACTAAGACATTACGTGTGCACTTTATAAATAAAACCATACCACAGAAACTGAAGTTGTTAAAGTTGATCTTCTAGTCCGTACAAAAACATGCTGGGCATTTATTCCCTCAATTTTAATAACTCCCTAAGCCAGAGCAAATATTCTTTACATTCATAGGATATACTCTGTTCCCTACCACACTAACGGTTTAACTCCTACTTTGAATGTACAGGCAAGAGGAAAACCAAAACACGTTTCCTAAGCACTCACTGCCTAAAGCACAGTAGTTCAGTTAAAAAGATTTAGAATGTGAAAGGAAGGTATAAACACTCCCTATTCACAACCTCCTGAGATGTTTCATGGAGAAGCCATCAGACCCTTACCTGTTCCCTCAACGTTTCTGAATTTCTATCTCATCATAAGCTTCAGCCCTTTATTAATGAAACTGATCATCAGTTCCCATAATTATACCGAGTAACCAACACTCACTCACTCACTCTGCGACCAGGCCATCAAAGCACTCAAGCCAGGAAGGGCTGACTCCTTTATGAACTCAAGCTGTTGGGAAAAAAAAACCAAACTTGACCCACGCACGGCTGGGAGACAATTTTAGCAGCCTTATTCTTGAATTTCCTGGCTTTGTTGATTCGAGCCACGACGTTCACATGAAAACCCCAAGACATATTTAAACATTTTCCCGGAAATCAGATTGGCACAGCTCTCTCGGCATTCGAAACGAGGTTGGAAGACACATAATATTTTATTGAGTCAGCTGGTTATTTACATACTCATAAGGGATCTGAAAAAGCAGGTTAAAGGAAGATGTGCTCCACCGACAGAAACAGCAGACCTCACGCCCCGTCGGCGAGGCAGCCGATCCAACGCGAATAATGGGCGGGGGAGAGGCTCCGCCGCAGCTGCGCAGTGCGAGCCGGGCCAGCCAATCAGACGCCAGCGCTGTTCTCCGCCCGCAGCGCCTCGGGCACCACCGCGGCTGTTTTTCCTTTGTAAAGCCATCGGCCTCCCGGCCATACCAGCTGTGACATCTTTGTTCGGGTGCACGCAGCCGCTCGCTCTGCCCCGCAACTTCTTTGCACAATGCCTTGAGGGCCCATACTTTGTTTCTCCCGCGGCCCCGAGGATCCAGAGAGCGGCTCCCCATGCTGCGTTCTTAACCCTAAGACAAGGCTTCTTTCCACGGCGAGCCGGGCTGTGCCGCCGTCCACGCGTTGAGCGCGCGGGGAAGGCGTGAGATCTTCGGTCCGGGTTCCCAGGACGTTGGGCCCGCGCGCGATCCCAGGCGGCGTCGCAGGAACAAAGGGGCCGCGGCCGCGCCCCGCCCCTGCGCAGCGCGAAATGGCGGCCGCGCCACAAAATGGCAGTCAAGCGCCCCCGCCCACTGGCGCCCTGGGCCTCTGCTGCTACGTGCAGCAGCTTCCCCGCACTCGTAGCATTAGCTCTACGCCACCAAAGTGGGGACGGGTGGCGGGGGACTCACAGAGCCTCCCAAGAGGCGAGGCTTCGGGAAACGGAATCTGGAGCCCCCTAAAGCCGAGCCCGGCAGCTATGCCGAGTTCTAGCGCGGCTCCGAGCGTCCGGCCCTCGACGCTCGCTCCACCGCGCAAATGTCCCGTGGCGCTCCGGGCATTTCCGGCCATCTCTGCCCTCTCCCTGTCCCGGAGGCGAGGGGTCTAGGCACGGCAAGAGGAAGCAGCGGCTGGACGGTCCCCATATATTTCCCCACGGTGTGAGGGCCTCGATGGGGTCTGGCTCTGTTTTAGCCGTTGCTTGAGTTGGAGGCAGGGCGATGGTTGTCTGCTTTAGCTATTTCGCCTTCTTCCAAACGCTGCTTTCCTGTGCTTCCCATCCCCCAGCTTCCCTTAGGCTCAGTCATTCCAGAAACTTCTCAGGGAAACTCAAAAGCCGCAGGTTTCGCTGCAGCCGTCTCCCTCCCAGCGCATGCGCGATGGGTGTGGCTCGCGGGAGTGTGAGAGTGGTACGTGCGCGCGCGCTCGCCCGAGGGGGCGGTTCTCTCTCACAATGAAGGGAACGGGTCTCCCCTCCCCCAACATTGTCGCGCATGCGCAAGGGGGCAACTTCCCTGGCCTCAGAAGGACTGGGAGGCCGCACTAGAGTTCCCGGCCTGCCTCCGCGCGCCTGCGCATTGAGCCCTCCCTGTCGTCCCCGTTTCCCCGTTGCTTGTGGCAGCCGCATTGATGTAAAGTTGCGTCTGAGCACCTGGCTGGTCCCTTGCCCCTCGTTTCCTCCGCTCCGCCTTGCGGAAATGTACCCCTTGAGGGTACTGATTGTGTAGCTCGGGTGTACCGGAGAGGAGCGGTCTCTTTGTGCCTGGGGGCGGTGCCCGCGACTTTCCTCTGGCTCACGCCTGCGCCATGTTCAAGAAGGCACCCGACGACGCGGTGTCTCCTCCAGACGAGCGGAGCGGCCCTGCCCGAAGCGCTTACATTCGGCGCCGCCTGGTGTCCTTGTTCACTGGGCCAAAAGGAAAGTGTCCATTAGCCTGGCCACAGCCTGGGGCCCTGGGCCAGGGCCGCTGCTGCGTCTGGTCCCGGTGTGGACGCAGGCGCGGCCCGGGGCTACTGCCCCGGCTCCCTGTGCCCACTTGGGCTTGGACAGTGCAACCGCAGTGACTCGGCTGTCCTTAAGGCGTCCTCTTTCTTTGGGAGTGTGGTGTGAATTAATTGCCAGGGCTGTGAGTTCTTTTAAAAAAAAAATTCTACCAACCAAGCAAAAAACTCCTAACCGGCTTCCATGCCGCCTCTGCTCGCGCCCAGCACCTTCCTCCGCTCGCCTGTGCCATGCTGCCCTGGATTATCGGTTTGGGACGCACCTTCAGTTCCCCGTGCATTCATGACTGGAAAATAGCACAGTGTTTGTGAAGGAAGCACACTGGCAAACGCAGTGTGACACTGGAGGGTCGCCAGCCGCACTTAGGCCCTGTAACTCGTGGGCGGGTGCAAACTTGGCTTGCAGGTGCGCGCGCCATTGACCGCGGCGAGTCCGAGGTCAGGCCGGGGCAGCGCTCTGGGCGGAGCCTCACGTTGGTGGCCCGCAGAGGGAGATCTGTCTTCCTGGTGGGAACTACGAGGTGCTGCGCTGTTTCTAGTAGAGTACGGTGGCGCTCGCCTGTAATCCCAGCTCCTGAGCAGGCTGAACCAAGGGGATCACAAGTGGGTGGGCAGCATGGGTGATTTAGCAAGACGGTCTCAAAATAAATATTAAAAAGCGCTGGGGCGATAGTTCAGCGATAGATTTGATCCTCAGTACAAAATTAACCAAGAAAGATTTAGAAAATATAGGATAAAACTTTGGAACGTTTCAAATTTGACCACATAAGACATTAACCATAACAATATTGTTCCATTTTCTCACAAAATTCACAAATATTACTAAATTATATTTATAATTCTGAGAGTACATTGGCAATATTTCCTTAAACAGAAAAAAGAGCAGCTTTTATGGAATAAAGAATAATAGAAACTTAAACATTTTCTTTTTTGGATAAATTGTAGCTAGGGATGGGGTCACATGCTTATAATCCTAGTTACTTGGGAGGCTGAGGCAGGGGGATTTCCATGAGTTGGAAGCCAACCTGAACTGCATACTACATAGTGAGTTCAAGGATGGTTAGTTCACTGAACTAACCAGTGAGACCCTATTTAGTTTAAAAAAAAAAAAAGGTACATGGCATTATTTACATTTTGTGCATAAACACATACGGAAACACATCCATTAGATACCAGTTTTGTAAATTTGAATTTGAAAACCCCTTGACAACAGTTGGCCTCTACTTAGGAATCATTATTATGAAGTCAGATTTTATATTTCCATGGAAAATGTACAATAATATACTCAGTAAAACCACTAAATATACAACAATATACATTTCAGTAAAACTTTCTATTGTAAGTTCTTCTGCTATTTTTACATAAACTTGCCTGTAAGCAAATACAGGGAGCTCTGAAAATTAAAGAGCAAAGCTGGGTTGCTTATAGTTCTGTTTTTCTATGAGACAACTTTTTTTTTCTTTCATCATCTCTTTCCGACTTTAGCATTCAAAGTATTAGTACAATGTGTTGTCACTGATTTTCTTAAAAAGAAAAATCAACTATCATGCTGGGTGGATGCCTGCAATCTTGGCTGCTCCAGATGCTGAAGAAAGAGGATTGAGAATTTAAGGACAACCTGGGCAATTTAGAACCTGTTTCAAAAATCTGCAAGGGCTGGGGATTTAGCTCAGTAGCAGAACAAACTTCTTGGTTCAATCTCTAGTACTGGGGAAAAATATATTTATCTTTCTTAGAGGACTGAACAGTCAATTATGAAGTGTTGGTTTGGCCAAAGTGTAATCTAAAAGACTAGGTAACTAACAGTATTCATTTTTTTTGGAATTTTGAAAATTTATGTCTAGATGATTTTCCCAGAGTACACTTATTGTACAGTATTTCACGTGCTAAGATGGATCTCTTTCTTTTTGACCCTGAGAAATAACAGGATGCCTGCAGAGTGTAGGAGTGCATATCTGTGACCCCAGTACTCTGAGAGCCTAAACCTGGAGGACTGTAAATTCAAGAGTTACTGTTCAGCCTGGGACACATCATGATATAGCAAGATTGTGTCTCAAAATAAAAAATTTAAATAAAAGACCTGGGGATGTAGCTCAGTGAAAAGGCCTGAACTTCAATCCCTTGTATGTGCCTTTTACAAAAAAAGAGAGATACAAAGAGAGAGGAAAAAGCAGCATGATGCCAAACACTCTGGTTAAAAAAAAACAAAAACAAAAAAAAAGTGGATACTAGATGTGGTGATGCGCACCTGTAATCTAAGCACTCAGGTGGCTGAGGAGAGTCATTCACTGCCAGTTCGATGCTAGCCTGTATTACACAGTGAATTACAGATCAGTCTGAACCACAAGTCAAGACCCTGTCTCAAAACAATCAAAACCACAGTGGTGTTGTCTATTTTCTGTGTGTGTGTGTGTGTGTGTGTGTAACCATGATTCTAACAAAAGGACTAGTTAATATATTTCTATAAAATACCTTTTAGAAGAAGTGCTTATATTTATGTACATGGTTTTCCATAAAATAGTTTTAATAGCTTAGGACCCAATTTGTAACCAAATCCTTGCTCAATATCTGCTAACTACTCTGTGCTCCCATTTCCATGGTGATATTAATTTATGTGCTTTAAAGAGAAATGACCAATAGAGTGAAGAGGCAACCCACAGTGTGAGAGAAAATGTTTGCCAGCTCTTCCTCAAATAAAGGATTACTATCAAGAACATATAAAGAATTCAAAAACAAACAAACAACCAGTCTCCCTCATATTTAAAAGCTCAACCCAAAAATGGGCATCTGAGATGAATACACACTTCTTAGATGAAGAAATACAAACAGCAAATAAATATATGAAAAAATGTTCAAAATTATTAGTCATTTGAGTAATGCAAATTAAAACAACACTGATTTCACCTCACCTCAGAAAGAATGGCTACTATTAAGAAATCAATAACAAGGGGCTGGGAATTTAGCTCAGCGGCATAAGCGCCTGCCTTGCAAGTGCGTGGTCGTGAGTTCGATCCCCTGGTACCGATTAAAAAAAAAAAAGTCTAAAGAAATCAGTAACAAATGCTGGAGGGGGTGTGGGGAAAAAGGAAGGCTTGTTCACTGTTGGTGGCAGTGTAGACTGATACAGCCACTGTAGAAGTGTGGAGATTCCTCAAAAAACTAGAACTAGAGGTCCCATTCAACCTGGCTAGTCTTCTTCTGGGTATTTTCCCAGAAGAATTAAAAACATTATACCACAGTGATGTATGTGCACCCATGTTCATAGAAGTATACTTTATAACAGCCAGATTTTGGAAACAACCTAACTGCCAATCGACTGAGGATTGAATAAAAATGATGTGATACTTTTATACAATGGAGTACTATTCAGCCATAAAGAAGGACAAACTTGAGACTTTTACAGGTAGATGGACACACCTTGAAACTAATAAGTGAAATAAATCAGACATGCATTTATAAACATCATGTTGTCTCTGGGAAGCAGAAAGAAATAATACATCTGTATATATACATAAATAAAATAGTTAAGCTAGTTATACTGATTTCTCTGAGTTTATTGCAGAGAAAGTTTTGCACTGGTACTGTTTGGAAATTGAATACAGTTGTCTTGTGCTCTGGGTGACTGATTTGGGGATGGCAATGCGCCATGTTTGTACCATTATTGTCCCCTGACTGTTGTGTTTTGCAATTTTTAATTTTTTTTTCCTCTTTGAAATAAAATGGATTTGGAAAAAAGGTAATTTATTGGCTTTAGTTGCCACGTTAGCATTCAAAGCTTGATGCGGAGGCTCAGCCACTTCCCCATCTGAGCTTCCGTCACACATGACTGAACTCTGAGGATGGCTGGCATGCTAACTACGGCAGCTCTCGCAGTGTGAAAATAAGGCTGATTAGAAACAAATCTATTTTAATTCCCCTCTGCAAATGGTTCTGCTTTAATGTCATCTTTCTGAATTCTCTTTAACATTCAAATGAGGAAATGCACTTCACCAGCTATTATAGATAACTCAGCCTACTTTTTGATCTTTTCCAGTAAGCTTCAATTATTAATTGTTAAAAATAAGAGAATAACAGTGTGTTACCTACTTGGTTCCCCAACCTCCTTTTCTTCTTTTCTTTGAAAATATAGAGATACATGCTCATAAGAAATTCTGTTCCTGCCAGTGATTTAGCTCAGTGGTGTAAGTGCCTGCCTGGCAAGTGCAAGGTCGTGAGTTTGATCCTTAGTACAAAAAAAAAAAAAAAAAATCTGCTCCTGTAAATATCTGTAAACAGATAGAAATGGAGAAGAGCATTCCCAGTGCTTCCTGGTGGATTGTAGCCAAAATGAAAAGCACGGAAGTGCAGATACAATCAGACACTTGATTTGGGGCTGAGCAAAGGGTCTGTGCTTATCTGTCTTGTTGTGATTAAGAGCTTTCGCAATAGAAAATGTCAGGGGGAAAAAAGACAAGGAACTAAGTACACATTTTTTCTTGTTGTTATCTGTGTGGAGAAACTGTACTGCTGTAACACAACCTTCGGGCCAATCCAGGAGAAAAATGTAGTAGGAAAACACGTTTTTGTTTGTTAAGCAGGGAGGTGAATTTTATTTATTTCTTTGTGGTGCTGGGAGTTGTACCCAGGACCTCTTTATGTGCTAGGCAAATGCTCTACCACTAAGCTATGTTCTGAGCCCAATATGTTGCTATTTGTTTAATTTGTGAGATGTGGGCATCTTTGTGTGTTGCCCAGGCTGCTTTGGTCTTAAATTCCAGGGCTCAAGTGATCCTTCTACTTCAGCTGCCCAATAAACTTGGACTACCATGTTCTCTCTCCCTACCCAGGTCATGTTTGTTTGTTTTTTTTAATTTTATTTTTTGGTCCAGTCTCTTTATTCTTTTTTTTTGTACCAGGGATCTAATTCACAACCTCATGTTTGCCAAGCAGGCACTTACACCGCTGAGCTAAACCCCCAGCCCTCTTTATTCTTGTGATAGGGAAAAGGTAGTATAAATTCATCTTCATTGCTCCTTACTTTATTATTATCATTGATAGATTGAAGCCTCATATGCCAGGAAAGTACTGTATCACTGAGCTATCTCCTCACCCTTTACCTTATTTTTTACAGTATCTATTTATTTAATTAACTTATTTTCCAGGAGTGAGGATTGAATTTAGGCCATTGTAGGGCTGGAGATTTAGTTCAGCAGGCATAAGTGCCTGCCTTACAAGCATGCAGTTGTGAGTTTGATCCCCGGTATCAAAAAAAAAAAAAAATTTAGGCCATTGCACTGCGCTACATCCCCAATCCTTTTCTATTTTTATTTTTTTTTGTACTGGGAATGGAACACAGGACCTTCCACTTACCATGCAGGCTCTGTGCTGCTGAGCTATATTTCCCACTCTAATCCATTTTATTTTGTTTTATTACAAGAGAGGGTATCACTAAGTCACTAGGTTGCCTGGACTGGGTTAGTGGCTTTTTTTTTTTTTTTTTTGACAGAATCTCAAAATGTAGTCCAGACTGGCCTCAAACTCATGGTGGTTCCCCTGTCTCAGCCTCCCTAGGACAGAGATTATAGGTATGTACCACAATACCAAGTGAATTAAAACTTCTGATCCTCCTGTGTCAGTCTCGGAAATAGCTGATTTTACAGGTGCTTGCTACTAGACATGGATCCTTTTTAAATACTTCATTTTATTTTGAGGCAAGATCTTGCTAAGACACTAACTTGCCCAGCCAGGGATTGAATTTGGGATCCTTCTGTCTGGTCCCCAGGGTGCTGGGATTCCAGGCATGCACCACTGCCAATCTTACATATTAAGGGAGCTTGATTTGCTTTCAATCTTACCAAGTAATCAATTCTATATTATTTTCAAAAATAATAATTTCGATTTTATTTCATGACTGACATGTGAAGACAAAAAAACAAACCAAAACAGAACAATCGTGAGATGCCACTGGATATGTTAAATTATGAATGAATTTTTTTTTTATTATTTGAAAATCCTGGGGTTGGGGATATAGCTCAGCGGCACAGTGCCTGCCAGGCAAGCACAAAATCCTGAATTCGATTTCTGATAACAACAACAACAACAACAACAAAAAAGTAATGATAAATTGAGTGTGGCACTGCATGCCCATAATCCCAGCTACTTGGGAGACTGAGGGAAGAGAACCCAAGATTCAAGGTAAGCCCAGACAATGTAATCAGACCCTGCCTCAAAAATAAAAAAGGACTGAGGGTATAACTCACTGGTAGAGTACAGTATTTGTTTGTACAAGCCTCAGGGTTCAATCTCTTGTTCCACAAAAACAACACAATCATAATAATTTGTTTCTTGCTGAAGTTCCCCAAACAGCCCACCCCCCCAAACCAAAAAACAAAAAAGCTGAAAGTATTAAAATATAAAATGTAACCCAAGTGGACACAATAGTATAGAAAATAAACCAATTAAATTACCCAGCTCAAAATCTGGACATCTTACAAGTAATCTGACCAAAATCTCAAAAATCAATTGAATGGAAAAACGCCAACCAATACAGTAAGGTCAGTCTCTGAATTAGCAAATCTTGTACTGTAATAGTTGCAACTGTGTGATTAACGGACTTGCTTAGCAGTGGATGTTCTGAGAAGAGATCCACTTGATCAGACCTGGTGGGATCAAGTTTATTAGACCCAAAATAGACTGTTAAGCCAAATCAGACAAAGTTTAGTGTAACTTTGCAACGGTAGTTTTATACTCTCAATTTATTCATTAAGAAACTATAGATGGCAAACAAACCCAGTGTGAAATTTTATCCTCTGTGGGACAAATGCAATTATGCATAAGTGACAGATAACAGAGCTGTTGGTTACGATAATATTTTACAATTCAAAATAGTATAACTTGACAATAAGCCGGTTGGTTTGTATTTAGCAACAATAAAACCAAGTATTTAAACAGTATCGTTCCTGAAACACCACACTTGTATTATTTCTATTGATAAAAAATGGAAAAGAAAATCGAGTTGCTGACTGTTCTTATTAACTCGATTTTTCGGTATTCAGCACAGTTACTCTAGCCTTTTCCCTAAGTTTCAGTAAACTGATCTTTGTGTAAAAATTAAACTGCAGGTTTAAAAAGCCCTTAGGCCTACAAAGGTTGGATATCTGATCCTTTCCTCTGCTACATGAGATGTTAAATTGTGATACTGTTCTGAAGGGAACAAGGTTGGATTCGCAACTGTTTCAGTTCTATTCCTTGTATACTGTAACGACAGGATATCTTGTAAAAGGTTTCGCAAGATCCTATATAAAAGCGTTGCTTCATGTTACAAGCCAATGATTCCGAGGAGGGATGGGTCTCTGAAGCCCTCATTGCTCAGCTGGGCGGTGAGAAGGGCGGCCTTGTCCCAACCACTTTCCCAAGCAGGCGGAGATCCAAGGGCCAGGAAACGGTCAGGGACAAGTCTCAGATTGAGATAGGACGGGATTCTAGCTTTTGGGAGAGGGTCCTGGGCAGTCGTGTTGACTCCAGATCTGTCGAAATTAACCCTATTTTTCTTTTTTCTCTCCCCAGGCTGGCGCCGGGGACGCCTACACCAGCCGCTGGACTCAGCGCCGCGGAGGGGCCGGCCTCCAGCGCGGCAGCGCGCCTGCGCAATAGGAAAGAGCGCGCGCGCGTCGCTCCCCGGCCTCGCTTTCCTCCCACCCCCGTCCTTGCCTAGGTTCCCGCCTTTGCCTCCGCCTCAGCCCCCGTTTGCCCCAATTCGGCCCCGCGCGCCTGCGCACCGGCTGTGAGGAACTGGGCGTCCGGGCCGCGGAGGGCGGGTGGACGGACGCGCGCGCACCCGCGGCGAGGGGGCGGCGGCCAGGCGGCGGGAGGCGGGCCGCGCGCGCCGGTGGGAAGCGTCCGGCCGCCACAGCGCCAGCTCCGTCGTCGTCGCTGCCGTCCGGGTCCCGCTCGCCCCTCCTCCCGCTCCCCCCGCCCGCCGCCGCCCGCGCGCATGCGCCGCCGGAGCGCGAGGGTCGGCTTCGGGTGTGTGGTGGCGGCAGAGCGGAGCTGCGAGGCCCGAGAGTCAGAACCTGGGGGAGAGGGATGGTCTCTGCACGGGGGGGAGCCGGAGGAGCCGCCGCCGCTGCCGACGCCACCGCCGCAGCCGCCGCCGCCGCCGCCCCGGCGCCCGCCTCCCGGCGCTGACGGCCTCGCTCGGAGCCGGCGAGGGGGAGCCGGCCAGCGCGGTCGCCAGCACGCCACCCAGCATGGTCCGGGAAACCAGGCACCTCTGGGTGGGCAACTTACCGGAGAACGTACGGGAGGAGAAGATCATCGAGCATTTCAAACGGTGAGTGCGCGCCTCGAGGCCCGCCGCGCTCGTCCTCCGCCGCCGCCCGCCGGCCCGTTGACGGTCTGCACCATCGCCAGCGCGGGGATCCGGCACGGACCGGCGGGCGGCGCTCGGTGTCCGCTTCCCCATGGTGTTGTTTGCCTCCTCCCCGTCGCGGGGGAGGAGGCCAGGCGCTCCCTCGTCCCCCAGCCGGCTGTCGCCGAGCTCGCTGTGGCCGCGTCCTTGTGCACCGCTCCCCGCTCCGAGCGGCGGGACCGCGATCCGAGCCCGCCCGACAGCCCCGGCCCGGCGCGGGGTCCCGCAGCAGCTTCCGCGCCCCGCGCTCGAAAAGTTGGCCCTGGAGCGGGAGGGACGCAGGGAGCCCGAGGCGCGGTGATGCGGACGAGGGCGAGGTGGGAAGGCGTCCGGACCCCGGGGCCTCAGGCGGGCGCCGCGCACGGTGGAGGTGGCGGCCACTTGCGTGTATGCGGGGCTGGGCGGAGGAGGACGCCTGGAGTTGAGTTATTGAGCGTGTTGGGGCGCTTTTCGCCCTGAGCCTGCGGGGTCTGCTGGTGGTGGACGGGGCACGGAGCCCGCCGGAAAGGCGACACGGCAGCCTTTAAAAGCGCTGTTCCCCAGCCTCGCATTCGGTTTATGTAAACCGCTCACAACTGGATGTAGCTGTTTTCAACTTCTCTGAATGTATTTTGCCTGTAAAACATAAGGCTAAATGTTGCTGTCGATATAGTTTAGTTGCCTAGTGGTATTTAGCGCTTGTTTTCTTTGTGAAATGTGTGTACCGTAACTGGCAGAGGTCGCACAGGGTCCCTGACTATTTGAAAATGAGTTGGACTTGCACAATGAGAAGGACCTTAGCAAACCTGCGATTGTTCTCACCATCACCGTTCTATGGATAGTGAAAACCCTGAAAGGCTCCAAGTTCGGTTTGCTCTTCATTCCTCTTACTAGTGAGCGAGGGAATTACGGAGTGTCCTTATTAGTGAGTCACCCTGGGAAAAATGGGTTGCGTCGCTGCCGTGCGGCCGCTCGCTGGGGGAAATGGACGCGGCGGCCGCTGGGCTCTGGTCTTGTAGACAGAGGGAGGATCGTCGGTTCTGCTGGCGGCGGCGGTTACCCGGGCATTAAATCTTCGCCGCCGGAGCGCGCGTGTGCGCGTGTCCGCTTGTGAAAAGAAGCTGGGCATAGTGAGGCCATTCATAACCTGCTAAGCCGCCCTCGGCGGGCCCGGGGGAGGTGCGCGCTCGCCGGGACTCCGGTGTTTACTACGCGGGGCCTGAGAAAGCGGCGGGAGGGAGGTCGGGAGCACACGGTTGCCGCCGCGCGCCAGGTTGAAGGGAGACCGCGGGCGGAGTCGGGAAGCAGATGGGAACTTTCCTGGCGCTGCTCCACCCCTTGCCCGCCCCCCTGCCCTCTCCCCCGTTATCTCAGTGTTTGGCGGAAAATCATTTAGGTTCACATTATTGGAATGGAAAACCCACTGAGATGTGCTCACTTTGATCTCCTGGTGGACTTTTTCTGTCGGTCTCTGCCTGGGAAATTCGTTTGCCCCGACGTAAAACACGTGTATTGCAGCATTCGCTCTCTGTTCTGTGGCTAGACGTGTCACTTCCCATTATGCAGATTCTAGAGACACCGCTTGCCTCTGGCGGGGAGCTTGACCCCTGTTAGTTGAAGGGATACGGGAAGGAGCCGGGAAGCCGTCGCGGGCGGTCCGGGGAGGTTCCGAAGCGGCAGTGCTGCGGTCCGGCTTGTGTGAATGACTCTCTAAAATGGCGGCCAGGACCCACTTTATGTGGGAATCAGCAGAGCAGATCTCAGAATGCGCGGGGCGGGGGTGCGAGCTGCGAGCTGCGGCGGAGCCCGGCCGGCAGTCTGCTGGGAGAGCCGTGCAGTGTTCAAAAGGGCTTAGCTGGCACAGTGCTCACGACTGCGTTTAAAGGTGTATCTTACCTATTGCAGACCAAAAGCAAATGCTGCTGATAGAAGTAGGTTATTTTGGAACTAAGCAGGTCTTGCGTCCCTCAAACTCCATTGTTTTAAAGGCGACTTACTTCATTTTTAAACGAGTTTGCTTTGTTGTTTGAATAGGTAGTATGTTTTAAAATCATATTCAGATGTATTCAAGAAACATCTCCCTCCGCTCCTGACCTTCCAGATTCTCACTTCCCACTCTATTATTTCTGGTTTCTTGTGTATTTTTCTCACCTGGAAGAAGTGTTTTTTTTTTTTTTTTTTTTTTTTTTTTTTTGCAGTGCTCTTGCTGATCCAGCGGTGGAGCTAAATAGACCAACCTTTTAAAATCGCTGTTGTAGAATATGTTTTGTAAAATGTGTGACTGCTACTTGAACAGCAAATGAAATCTGGATGATTTAAATGAAAGGGATAAAAAGGTAGTTGTACCAAACGATATAGGTCTGCAAGAAAACGTGATGGTATTCATCTCTTGTGTGTTGTAGAAATCAGAATGAAAAACTCCATGCAATTCCTATATTAAAAATGAAGCTTAAGTGCCCTTTTCCCTAGCTGATTACAACATTAACTAATAACTGTTTTACAGGATTAAGAGGTGTACACTGGGAATACATTACATAAAACGTTTTCAAGATAAATATTCTCTTAACAGCGATTAGGCTTTTGCATTAAGTATTTGGATAAAAAAAAAACAACCAGATTAATCCAGACAGCTGTGGGGGTAGGGCAGCTCAGAGACATTTTTTTTTGGGAAAAAAGATTAGTCAATTTTTAAAAAACTATATTTTGATCAGTGATTTTGGTAGACAATAGATTGAAGGAAGAATGCTTGCTGATTTGGCTTTTCTCCTTCAGTGCCAAAGAAAGAACAAACCCTTAGAATATAATCAAGAGTATTTTTAAAACTTGGTTTTATCTGCTTGCACAATAATCTATTGTGTTCATTCTCTTTACAGCTTTCCATATGGTGAATTAAGAAAAAATAAATGAGGACTATTTCTGAATCAGGTTTTAGTTAACAAAGATTCATTACCGGTGCACAATAGAGAAAGTCCTTTCCTTTGTATGTTAGCTGGGTTGAAGGGGGAAGGGAGGAATTACACAACAATTGGCTGCTGTCTTTTAGTTGCAAGAGAGGTGTATACACAGGCAACTCCTTGAATTAAAATGGGCAATGAATAGAACCTTATACAAATTTGAAAATTCTGTGTGCGTTATTTTCAGATTTTAAGTCACATATTAGGGTCTTCCCATCCATTCCCCACCGTTAGTTTTACAGATTAGGTTAAACATTATGCAGAGGTAGAGTGAGGTAGTACCTCATGTAAACATGTCAAAGAATGAGACCCATTTAAAGTTGTATTTTGTTTTTGCTAATTTTGAGTGTTTTGTCACAGTGATTTCCCTGAGTTTAAATACCTGGAATAAATGTTACATGTCATGTCACATGTATTCAGATGTTTCTTTTTGAATAAAACATGAAAAGAGGAAGAATTTCCTTGTCCTTATTGCTGAATAACTAGACATAATTTTAAACTTAAACAAGTTTGACTTAGCCTATATCATTTCTGGTTTTGTTTGTTTGTTTGTTTGTTCTGGGGGATTGAACTCACAACCTCACACTTGCCAGGCAGGTGCTTATGCCACAGTTATATCGCTGGCCGTAGCCTGTATCATTTCTATATCTATATTTCTTTGAGACCAGGCAGTTTCTATGAAATGACCTCTGGTTTTGAATATTATGATTTTGAGTACCTATTTGCATGACAGGTTTTTGCATGTTTTAAAAATACCACCAAGAAAAAGAATACCACAAAGGTTCAGTTACCTTGAAATAATACTAAAATTAGGACCAAGTTCTTAATGCCAATGGCAGATTGGAGGAAAACAAGGCTTATTGCAAGGAAGAATGATGTCATTTGACTTTTGTAGAGTGTACCTTTTCCCAGCTACTTTTGTTGTAGATTTTTGGTTGGTTGGGATGGTATTGTTTGGTATGTTTGCAAAGAAGTTTCAGGCTTGATTTATGTGACATTTTAAATTGAACACTAATGTTCTGGGAAAACGTTTATAGAAGTTATAAAAATAATGGTAATGTGAGTGAAGGCTTTTTCAAATGGCCTTCCAAGTCTCACTTTTTCTTTATTTTAAAGTTTTATTTGCAGCCTTGAGAATTGAATGTAGGACCCTGTACATGCTAGGCAAGTGCTCACTGAGCTACATCTCTAGCCATGTTGCTTACGTTGAAAAAAATTGAAATAGTTGATGAAAACTAGTATATCTAATTGGAAGCCATGTATTTCTTTTACTCCCCATCTTGTCCTCTCCTTTCCTTTCTTTTTGTCTTTGCTTTTGCTTTTGAGAGAGTTTCCCTATCTATGTACTATAGTTTAAACTGGCCTTAAATTCTTCTTTATGCATCCCAGTCTGACCTTGAACTCAAAATCCTCCTTCTTCAGCTTCCTGACTCTGTGATTCTGGAGAGCAAACCCAGGGTCTCACAGATGCTAGGCAGTGTGCAAACCATTGAGCTATAACATTAATCACTACTGTTTTTAAAAATCACCCCTAGGGGCTGGGGATTTAGCTCAGTGGCTTAAGCACCTGCCTAGCAAGCACAAGGTCATGAGTTCGATCCCTGGTACCAAGAAAAAAAAAAAATCACCCATATTTGAGCTGTAGTTAGCAAATAGTAAATAGTGAAATCTGAAAATTCCTTGAATGTATGGGTGCCTGAATTTCATTGTGTGGTTTGAAATAAATACTGTTGAGAACCTTGAAGCAGTTGAATAATAACCTGCTAAGCAAGAAACTCAAAAAAGTAACATCTAGTTTTTATTTACTACTATTATTTGCCCAATAGTTGCTCATACTTTGAATGAAAATAGCATATTCTACTGTGGAAACCAAATGTTAAATGGTTTTATTAAAGATCATGTAATTTTTGAGTGATATCTAGCTGACATTTATTTATTTATTTATTTATTTATTTATTTATTTATTTATGGTGATGTTGGGGATTGAACCAAGGGCCTTGTGCATGCTAGATAAACGCTCTGCCAATGAGCTACATATCCAACCCTTTTTGTCTAACTGACTTCTCTCCTCCCCAGCATCCCATCTTTTTGTGTGTAGAAATATGCTTTGCAGTGAAAAGATGTTCTTGGTAGAAAATATTTCAACACTGTATTCAGATTGTTCCCCCTGCACGTGTCCCTGTCTGCCAAGTGAGAAATTCAAGTGTCTAAAAAACCCACTGGAATGGTTCTATAAAATCTTAAGTGTAGTTCATTTTTAGATTTGATTACTTATGATTTTATTTTGGTTTTGAAATGAACTCTGACATATTTAAGGGTTATTGTTATATAAGGAATGGTGCCACTTATTATAGTTGGAAAAAATTCAAATAGGAAGCACTGTAATGATTTTTTTTGAAACACTTTAATTTTTTTCCCATTTACTTGGTGCTAGATTTTTAGTACATCATTAAACAAAAGAGCTCTGTAATAGACATTGAAGACATTGACAAACAATATGAACTCTTTATTCATGTATTTTTAAATCAGATTTTGTTAGTATTTTAGATATATATATAGTGATCACATTCATCAATATTTATTTGTTTTTAAGACTAACCTCAAACTCATGGCAGTTCTCCTACCTTATCCTCCCAAGTACATTACAAGTGTGTGCCACTATAAACAACTTTTGGTCTTTTTAAAAAAATTTTTTTAAAAATTTTTCGAGACAGGGTTTCACTATGTAGCCCAGGCTGACCTCCCACTGTCAGTGATCCCAACTTCCTCAGCCTCCTGAGTGCTGGAATTATAGGCATGTGCCATTACATGTGGCTAATAGGAACATTTTCTAGTTATACCTTGCATTGGTTTTGACTATTGGTATGCATTGGTAAATTCATATCATGTTTGCAGGTACTATGTTTGTTTTTGAGGCAGGGTTTCAGTATGTAGTTTAGGTTGATCTGGAATTCACTGTGTAACCCAGGCTGGCCTTCAACTCATGGTGATCCTCCTGCTTCAGCCTCCTGAGTGCTGGAATTACAGGTGTGCAACACCATGCCCAGCCCTGTTTGTAGATATTTTAATGCACTGTTTTTTGTGTGTGGGGATCCTGGAGATTGAATCCTGAGGTGCCTGCCCTATAGTTGAACTACATTCCTGCCCTTTTTAATTTTTTATTTCTAAACAAGGTCTTGCTAAGTTATCTAGGTTGTCTTCAGATTTGTGATCCTCTTGTCTCAGTTCCCCAAGTAGTTGGGATTATACACATTTGTCACTGTGACTGATATATGCATTTTTAAAATATATAATTCATTTATAATTTCTTTCATCCTTAAAATTGTTTGACTCAGTAATTTTTTTTTTTTACATTCACCATCACTTGATTTTTTCAATTTAGAACCTGAGGCATAAATACTCTTAAAACATTTTTTATTTAAGAACTACATTTTCTGGATGGTACATGCCTGTAATCCTAGCACTTGGGAGACTGAGGCATTTGGGATCACTGGGAGTTTGAGGCTAGTTTGTGCCACGTAGTGAGTTCAAGGCCAGTCTTATCTGCATAACCAGATCCTGCCTCAAAAAAAAAAATGTCTTTTATAAATCACTAAGTTGATAAGAGGGCTGTGAATGTGGCTTAGAAGCAGTGCAACACTTGGATAGCACGTAGGGGTCCTGGGTTCAAGTGTGAAGCACTGGAGAAAAAAAGATAGCAGATTTTTTTTTTTTGACCATTTTTATGTTTATCTTTTGTACTGGGAATGGAAGCCAGAGGCTTTGCACTGACCTGCTTGCTGTTGTTCGTACAAGTTCTTTTCCATTAAAGTTTATTTTTTGGTACTGGGGATCGAACTCATGACCTTGTGCTTGCCAGGCAGGTGCTTATGCTGCTGAGCTAAATCCTCAGCCCAATTAAAGATATTTAAAAGTCATCTTGGATCAAAAGAAGATAAAAGAACAATTTATTACTTTCTTGTATCAAAAGGATGTTAGGTCTAAAGTTGGTATGGCACATGTAATTTCAGCACTCTGGGAGGTTGATGCAGGAGGATCGGAAAGTCCACTCCAGCCCTGTCAACTTACTGAGAAACTCTTTGAATATTTGAAAAAACAACTGGGGATGTAGCTCAAAGTGAAGAGCCTGGTGCAATCCCTTGTACTGTCAAAAAAGAAAAAAAAAAGTGTTAGAATCTTCAATGAAGACTACTACCACTTAGATCAGAAATTAGAGAACTACTAAATTTGAATGGTAAAATATTGTATCTTACTTTTACTAATTTTATAGGAATCTAGTATTTCTTTCAGCTATGGTATAGTAAGAGATCCAACTCAGTAGTGTAAGTAGTACTTAAGATTTTGTTACCTATACAAATCATATATTTTCGTATTTCACATTGTCATTGCAAGTGTATCTCATTTTCATCACAGCTTGGAAATTATAGTAGCCCTAAGACCTCTTGCTAGATGCTTTTATTTAATGCATGAGTAAAGAAGCATATATATTAGAAGTATTTAAAAGAAATGTATCTTGGAGAATTTGGAAAGTTCACAGAAGCAGACAAAATAGTAAATGAATAGGGGGCCGAGGATTTAGCTCAGTGGCATAAGCGCCTGCCTTGCAAGCGCTTGGTTATGAATTCAATCCCCTGTACCAAGAAAAAATTCAGCCCCAGCAACCATTTAGTGGATGACCCTTGACAAAAGGTAAGGAAAGGAGGGCAGTGCTTTGGAGGTGGGGGTGAAAAGGACTTGTATGAGAAGATGGAATTTGATACACCAGTTACTAGTTTTC
The DNA here is from genome assembly GCA_004027455.1 of Hydrochoerus hydrochaeris. NCBI lineage: Eukaryota > Metazoa > Chordata > Mammalia > Rodentia > Hydrochaeridae > Hydrochoerus > Hydrochoerus hydrochaeris. Next base: position 33,429 of record PVLA01011328.1, read on the forward strand.
CAGGCTCAGTGCAATGGTTTTCTTGGTGGTGGGGGGAGTCTTTTTGAGACAGGTTCTCACTATGTAATTAGTCTAGGCTGTTCTTCAACTCACTTTGTAGCCGAGGAGGCTCTTAAAACAAAGTGATCCTCCTGCCTCAGCATTCCCAATGCTGGAATTACAGGAGTGTGCCACCACACCCAGCTTTAGGTCAGTATTTTGATTTTACTGTTTTGGCCTCCCATAGTGTTGGGATTACAGGCATGCACTACTGTGCTGAGTTAATTGGTAACTGTTGCCTGAGGTACACACCACTGTGATTGTTCACAAATGGTAATTTTCTATTTCTGTGATAGTTCTGCATTTTTTCTACTTGAGGCTAAAACCTGTCAGCCTTACTCATCTTACCTTTCCTTTCTTCCTCTGTAAAGAGTCATTTGAAAAAACACTTATTTTACCTATTTTTTTCTTATGGGTTTTAATGCAGTGTTTATTTTGATGCCCAAATCATTCTGGGAATTGACCAGTGGAAACTCCTTCATCCTAGGAGCTGGAGAATTGGTGGAGAGGAGAAGGAAGGAGAGAGGCTAGCTAGCTTCAATATCCCCTTCATTGTTTAAGTATTTATTTCTGACCAATAAAATACTTTCTGTGTCCTACTATATTTTTCCAGAAAGCCCTAAAGCTATTTAGAAACCAAGATTTGGAGGTTGTGTTTTATGTACACACACAGAAGAACATATCTGTTATGTAGTTTAAAGCTGTGGGTTTACCTGTTGTGCAGTGTATGTGTGTGTGTTTTTTGTGACAGGCTCTCACTGTATAGTTCAGGCTTTCAACTCACTGTGTAACCTGGGCTACCTTGAACATGTGATTCTCTTGCCTCAGCCTCAGCCTCCTGAGTGATGGGTTTACAAGCGTGCTACACGCCTAGCTACATTTACTTGTTGGTCATTGAATTATGGATAGCATGCAATTATTATCACAGCTGCTTTGCCTTTTTCTCCTCTGGCATCTCTAGGGACATTACCCTGTTGTGTCGACCTGTTTTCCCCATTACCTACTTTCTTTCTTAGAAACCGATGGGAGAGGACCAAGAAAAGGAAAGGAGCCATGCGTGGTGGCTTTTCTGTGTAGTCCCAGCACTCCAGAGTGGAGGCAGGAGCATCCCCCGAAGTTCAGGGCCAAACTACATAGTGAGATAGGGGAAAAACTACATAGTGAGACGGGAAAAAACAAACAAAACAAAAACAAAGTGAAGGAAGGCTGAACTGAAAGTGACTTGCAGGTTTCTGCTACTCTTTTTTCTTCTCACAGGAGATAACTTGTGGATCAACCCAGAGGTGCCAAAATGGCACTTGGCTGTGAGGCTATTTTAAAGTAGATTGAGTAATCTCACTCTCAGGATTTCAATTTTGGTTCTACTTGTGCTGCTGGATTTTCTGTGACTTAATCATTGGAGCTATATCATGCTGAGTCTCACAGAAGAGATAGGAATGAAGCGAGAGTTCATTTCTTGTAAAAATGGTACCAATTATTTTGGTGTCTGCCACTCACTCTGTGTGGAGTGAGTGAAATTTTGCTCAAACCCTACCTTCCTCAGAAACCTTACTGACCTCAGTCTGTTTTTTTCTCCTCTCCTTCATCTGCTGCTACCCACCCAAATCCTTCCTTAATGAATTAAGATCCTTGTACCTTGGCATAAGCCATAAGATGTAGAAGTTCTAAGTTTATTTTGAAGTATATTTCAGTAGTTTAAAACTATTCCAAAGTACTGTTGTCAGATAATTACACTAAAATAATAATTTCTCCCCATTTTTAAATGTCTAGTCAGTAACCAGGTTTGTAATTGTCTTAAGGCATCCCTTATACCCTTTCAGGAAGATTGAATTCAGAGTGTCACACGTACTAAGGAAGTGGTCTGACTTAGCTACCCCCAGCCCAATAGTTTTTTTTTTTTTTAATTCAGGTCCTAAATCATATTATAACTAGCAGTATTTTTTTGAAAAAATTTAATTCATATGCAATGAAATATAATTGCTTTAAGTTTAGAGTTTAATTTTAAGAAATCAAGGCATCCTATCTCCTGCCACAGTCAACCACAGTCAAGATACTGCTGTTTTTGTTTTCAATTATTGTTAGACATTTGGACTGTTTAAATCTCATAGTCTGTGGATTTTAGTTTCTCTGCTTAGTTTTCTTTGAGACAAGGTCTTACTGTGTAGTTCAAGCTGAGCTTGAACTTACTATGCAGCCCAGGATTGCCTAGGACTCGTGGCTTTCTTCCTACCTCAGCCCCCTGAGTGCTGGGATTACAGGCATGTCCTACTACTGTGCCATATCTTACTGGTTTGAAATCTTTCATTTTTAAGGTTGTTCATTTTAGTGAGCTTGAGTCTTTTTCAATGAATTGAAATTCTAGTATACCCATAGTTAGAATTAAATGCCATAATACATACTGACTTTTTTTTTTTTTTTAATACTGGGGATCAAACTCATGATCTCACACTTGCCAGTCAGGCACTTGTACCACTGAGCTAAATCCCCAGCCCTCATAGATGCTGACTTTTATTATATAGGTGTCTACTTTTAGTTAAAGTGAGATTTATGAAATTCAAAGTTACAGAGAATTCCTAAATCTACATTATAAAACACTTAAAGCTATTTATTAATTAACACATTATCTAAAGTTGAATAGATTTAATTTTTTCACAGTTTTGTGTGTGTCTGTGTGTGTTTTTTTTTGTACCAGGGATTGAGCTCATGACCTTGCGCTTGCCAGGCAGGCGCTTATGCCACTGAGCTAAATCCCCAGCTATATTTAATTTTTTAAAAATTAATTTTATTGGGCCAGGATGTGGTGGCACACTCTTGTAATCCCAGCACTTGGGAGGCTGAGGCACGAGGATCATTGCAAGTTTGAGACCAGCCTGGGCTACAATGTGAGCTCAAGCCCAGCCTGAACCACATAGCAAAAAGGCCAAAAAAATTAATTTTACTGGTACATTTTAGATATACATGGTAACATTCATCATAAGGAATTTGTACCTCTTTATGATATATCTTGCTTCTTTTTTCCCTTTTTCTTTCCTTCCTTTCAACCCCTCTTCCCTTCCTTATTTTATAAAAGCTTTGTTTCCAATTTTTCCTTCTATTCTCTTTTTCCCTTTTCCCTTCTTTCCCAACAAACTAGATTTTAAGACAGTTTGGTAGAATAAATACTTCGTAGCCATCAAATGTAACATTGATATGTCCATTACTTTGAAATGAATCCTTCTGCTAACTAGCTTCTATTAACAAAAAACCTTTGGTCAATAGTGGGTGCTATTTACGTATGTATGTATGTATGTATGTATGTATGTATTTGGTACCAGGGATCGAACTCACAACCTTGCGCTTGCCAGGCAGGCGCTTATGCCACTGAGCTAAATCCCCAGCCCTGTGTATTTATTTTTGAGACAGGGTCTTACTGTACAGTTCAGGCTGACCTTAAACTCCCTGTGTAGCTCAGGCTGGCCTCAAACTCACAACAATCCTCCTGCCTCAGCCTCCTGAGTGCTGGGATTATAGGCATGTGCTACCATGCTTGGTGGTGCTATTTTAAAAGATCACAGAATTTTTAGAGTTTTTTTCTTACAAATGGGTAATGTTCCCCCCCCGCCAAGTCTGTTTTATTTCAAAGAGAAAAAGAAGACAAAGAAGGAAAAAAAAAATTTTAAAACATGTGAATCGGGGGGCAACAGTGGTACATACATTGCCGTGGTACATACATTGTACATACACTGTCGCTCCCAAATCATTGACCCAGAGAAGACACTTGCACTCAGTCATCCGAACAATACCAGCACAAATCTTTCTCTTCAGTGAACTCAGAAATCAGTAGCATAGCCCTCTTAACTATTTTTAAATATACATATACATACATGTTTTTTCTTTCAGCCTCTCACACAGACAATACAATGTTTACACACGTGTGTCTTATTTATTTCACTAATGAGTGTGGTCTCAAGTTACATCTATTTACCCATAAAAGTCTCCACTTTATCTTTCTTTATGGCTGAGAAATACTCCATTATATAAAAATACCACGTTTTTTATCCTTTCCACAGTCAATGGGCATTTAGGTTGTTTCCAAGATCTGGCTGTTATAAGTTGTGCTGCTATAAACATGGATGCACATATATCACTGTGGTATGATGTTTTTAATTCTAGGAGGATACTTAGGAGGGGAATAGCTGGGTCCAATGGAACCTCTAGTGTGGTTTTCTGAGGAATCTCCACACTGATTTCTGCAATGGTTGCATCAGTCTGCATTCCCACCAACTGTGGAGAAGGGTTCCTTTTCCCCCACATTCCCTCCAGCATTTGTTATTGCTTGATTTCTTGGGGCCATACTTCCAAAACTATTATACAGATTCAGTGCAATTTCAATCAAAATTTCAATAGCATACCTCACAGAATTAGAGTAAACAATCTTAAAATTCATCTAGAACCAGAAAAGACCTAGAATAGCAAAGGCAATCCTGGGCAGCAAAGACGAGACAGGGGCATCGCAATCCCTGAGTTGAAATTCTCTGGGGGTGAGGTGGAATCTCAGTGCTGTTTTAATTTGCATTCCTGGGGCTAGGGATTTAGCTCAGTGGCATAAGCGCCTGCCTGGCAAGCACAAGTTTATGAGTTCGATCCCCAGTACCGGGGGAAAAAAAAATTTGCATTCTTGAATGATCAATAATTTTGAGCATTTTAAAATATATTTACTTGCTGTTTGTATTTCTTCATCTAAGAAGTGTGTATTCATCTCAGATGCCCATTTTTGGATTGAGTGTTTAAATCTGGGAGGACTGATTGGTTTTTCAGTTCTTTATATGTTCTCAATAGTAATCCTTTATATGAGGAAGAGCTGGTAAACATTTTCTCCCACATTGTGAGTGACTATCTCTTCACTCTGTTGGTGGTTTCTCTTGCTGTGCGAAAGCTTTTCAATAGGATAAGATCCCTGTTACTGAATTTTTGTGATAGTTCCTGTGCATTTGGGGTTTTGTTCATAAAGTCGTTTCTTATACCAGTGTCTTCAAGAGTTTTACCTACTCTATTTCCCAGCAGATTTAATATTTCTGGTTTTTTTTGTTTTTTTTTTTTGTACCAGAGATCAAACTCACAACCTTGCGCTTGCTAGGCAGGCACTTATGCCACTGAGCTAAATCCCTAGCCCAATATTTCTGTTTTAATATTAAGATTTTTGATCCATTCTGATTTTAACTTAGTATATGGTGAAAGATATGAGTCCAGTTTTAATCTTTGGTATGTGTAGAGCCAGTTTTTCCAGCGCCATTTATTAAAGAGGCTGTTTTTCTTCCAGTGAATGTGTTTGGCACCTTTGTCAAAAATAAGATGGCTTAGCATGTCTGGAGTTGTGTCTGCATCTACTAATCTGTTCCATTGATCTTTGGGCCTTTTTTTTTTTTTTTTTTTTTTTTTTTTTTTTTTTTTTTTTTTTTTTTTTTTTTTTTTTTTTTTTTTTTTTTTTTTTTTTTTTGCCAGTACCACACTGTTTTTTATCACATTAGCTTTATAGTATAATTTCAAGTCAGGGATTGTGATGCCCCCCGTCTTGTCTTTGTTGCCCAGGATTGCCTTTGCTATTCCAGGTCTTTTCTGGTTCCAGATGAATTTTAGGGTTGTTTTCTCTAATTCTGTGAGGTATGCTATTGGAATTGTGATTGAGATTACATTGAATCTTTGTAACAGTTTTGGAAAGTATGACCCAAATGGGCAGTCTTTTCAGAGGCTTGTTGATCAGTTGAGAAGTATCCTTTTGTTAAAAGTTAATTTTACTTAATAAATATTATTGGTGTGAGGTAATGTGTATGTATGTGTGTATAAATATCCCCCACCCAAGAGTAATGATTTCTGCAGTGTTCTAAAAAATTTTAACAGTTCTAAAAAATTTAACAGTTGGGGCTTTCCTGAACACAAATGGCTTTTCTCAAGAGTTATAGTTACCGAGCTTTTCATGTACAGGAATCTAGCCGCTCACTATGAATTCAGAGTCAGATTGGTGGATATAATTTTGTTTTAAATGATGTCAAAAGTTTATTTGAAAAGTGAGAGGTGAATGGGTAAGGGAAGCACTAGCTCTGTAGCATGAACTTGGACTGAACAAAGAGAGGAAAGGATAGAAAAGATAAAAGTGCACTCTGTCTGGACACAGAGTAGGCTGTCATGAGGAGTCACCATAAACTGCTGGATCTAGTTTTGTTGGTCAGATTCAGTTTATTCCCAGTCATGAAGTTTTCTTAATCCCTTTTTAATTAAAACCAGTAGTTTTTCCTATAAAAAAGTAATGTGGGGCTGTCTTGGGTTCAGTCCCTAGCACCCCCACTTTCCCAAATCACTATAGCCAAATAAATCCGTGACCAATGAATGGGTAAAGAGAAGGTATTTGCTAGATATGCATATGCCCTAGAAAGGGAGTTCTGATGAATACTACAGCATGGAGGAATCTTGATACATTATGCTATGTGAAATAAAACAGTCCCCAAATGGACATATTGTGTGATCTATTAACATGAAATTTCCAGAGAAATCAGCTTCTTGGAGACAGCAAATAGGATTGTTGCTTTGCTTTTTACTGTTTATAAGCACTGCTGTAGTGAGCAGTCATGGGCAGTTTGCAGGCATGTACATTTATACACAGAATCGTTCTTTGCAGTTCTGGGGCAACCATTCTGGTACTGAGCTACATTCTCAGCCCTTTTTAAGTTGCTGGCCTTGAACTTGCAGTTGTCCTGCTTCAGCCCCCTAAATAGCTGGAAGTATAGGCATGTACCAGAGCTTCAGTGAGTTTTTGTTACTAATTAAGTCATAATTCAGGATCCCAGGTAGGAATCATCATGTACCCAGGTCTTCCTTTAATCACCTTGGAAGGAAGACACAGGAGAGGTAGAGTGGAGCCAGTTTAGATCTTCCTGGGAAAGTTTTATGCCCAGAGACTGTGTTCCAGCTTTAAACTCAGCATATGGGCAGCAGAAAGATTTGTGTACCACTTGCACAAAGAGAGATGGTACTTTCTTTCAAATTTCCCATTCCATTTTTTAAAAAAATTTAATTATTACTATTTTTTAAGAAGGAGAGGTTTATTTGACTCACAGTTTCCAGTGGACTCAATCCAAAATCAGTTTACTATAGAATAGAAAGAACACTGTAGGGAGGCATGTTAGAGGAAAGCTGTTCAACCATGGCAGCTAGGAGCTGAATAGTTTTTTTTTTTTTTTTTAATTCCTTTCAATATTGGGGACTGAACCTAGGGTCCCAGGCTGGCTAAGCAAACACTTCTACCACCAAGCTGCATCCATCTGTCTATCTGTCTTTCTTTTTTCTTTTCTTTCTTTCTTTTTTTTTTTTTTAATTTTGAGACATGTTCTTGCTAAATTGGCTTCAGGCTTGAAATTCTCCTGCTTTAGCCTTCAAGAATGCTAGGATTAGCCTGTCATGGTGGCACATGCCTATAATCCCAACACTCAAGAGGCTGAGGCAGGAGAATTCCAAGTTTGTGAGTTTGAGACCAGCCTGGGCTACAAAGTGAGTTCAAGGCCAGCCCAAACTGCATAGCAAGACCCTGTCTCAAAAAAAAAAAAAAAAAGAAAAAAAGAATGCTAGTATTATAGACCATTACCACTATGCCTGTTTTTCTTTTCTTTTCTTTTCTTTTCTTTTCTTTTCTTTTCTTTTCTTTTCTTTTCTTTTCTTTTCTTTTTTTGAGATGGGTACTATGTAGTCCAGGCGGGCCTTGAACTCAGTGATGCTCCTGCCTTAGCTTCACAAATGCTGCTGTTGCTGGGGATTTAGCTCAGTGGCATAAGTGCCTGCCTGGCAAGCTTGCGGTTGTCAGTTCGACCCTGGTAACAAAAAAAAAAAAAAAAGAAAGAAAGAAAAAAGAAAACAAACAAAAACTACTTCTGCTGTTATAGGCAAGCACTACCAGGCCTGGGTGCTAGCCCTTTTTAATTTTTTTATTTTGAAACAAGGTCTCAATGAATCACTGAATTGCCTAGGTTGTTGTCTAGGATAGTTGTATGCATTTCAAAAGGATTGATTTTCTTCCTCAATTACAGTCCTGCAACTCTTCCTTATGTACATTTTACATTTTACAGGATTTAAAAATATTGAGAATTTCTGAGGAACTGAGGAAGGAGGAACCTTTTTACTTGGGATGTGGTAATATTAGTGATGATAGAAGACTTGATTTTTCTTTTAAGTTGTGCTGGAGATTGAATCTAGGTCCATGCACGTACTAGGCAAGTGTTTGTATCTTGAGCCCCTCAGATGTGATCTTTCAAGGGACTAGGTATGAAATTCGAATGTATTATTTTCATCAGTGGGACATAGTTATGTTGTCTTGTTTCAGGAATGACTCAGGGGTCCTCTTCTGTAGTAGGAAGACTTGTGTGTTGTAAATGATACATGTAGAAGTTCATTATTGTTTATTAGTAGGTCATTTTCAGAAACTGGAATTAAAGTTACTTTTGCATTCTTATTGCTAATTCAGCCAATGAAGGTCGAATGGGAATGAAAAAGAAAGGTATTGGGAGATTCCATTGGGTTTTAGCATACTAATAATCTTTGCTTTTAAGTAAATGATGTTTTGAGTTTTTTATATTTTTTAAACTTGCAGTACTGGGTACACACTCTACTGTTAACTCACATCTCTAACCCCTTAGAAATAATTTTTTTCTTAAGATTTATTTATTTATTTGTCTTTTTGAGACAGGGTTTTACTATGCAGTTCAGGCCAGACTTGAACTCACAGCAGTCCTCTTGCCTCAGCCTCCTGATTGCTGGGATCACAGGCATGCACCTCCATGCCTGGCTTAAATTTTATTTTGAGACAGTGTCTCCCTAATAATTGGGCTGCCTTTTTTTTTTTGGTGTCTGGAATTGAACTCAGGACCTTGCACTTGCCAGGCAGCCACTGTACCACTAAGCCATATCCCTGGCTCCATTGCCTCTGAAATGTTGAACTTCCAGTCTCTAAGTACTGGGGATTCCAGGTGTGTGCCATTGTGGCTGGTAGCTCATTTAAATATTTTAATGATGGTGAATTAAAAAAAATATGAACTAGTTTAATAGTGTTTGTAAAATTATTATTTCTTTTGGAGTGGTGGTGGTGTTGCATTTTGTAGCCCAGGCTGGTCTTGAACTTGCAGTGATCCTCTTGTTTCTGCCCCCTGAATGCTGGGATTACAGGCATGTGGCACCAGGGCTGGTTTTAAGATTAAAGACAAATCTATTAAGATTGTTAATGTCTCTTATTTATTTATTTATTTATTTATTTATTTATTTATTTATTTATTTGGTATCAGAGACCAAACTCATGACCTCGCACTTGCCAGGTAGGCGCTTATGCTGCTGAGCTAAATCCCTGGCCCTCTTTTTTTAAATTTTAAGGCAGGGTCTCACTAAGTCCCTAAATTGCCTAATCTGGGTTTGAATGTGGCACCCTCATGCATCAGTCTCCTGGAATGCTAGTATTATAGGCTTTCCAACTGCAGTTTAGGTTTTTTTAAATTCTTCAAAAATTACAAATGAAGCCAGGCATGGTGGCACACAGTTATCACCCTATGTTTTTCTGATTGTTGGGAAGGCTGAGACAGGAAGATCAAAAGTTCAAGGCCAGCCTGGGCAGTTTAGCCTGGGCAAGTTAGGCGTGAAATGTGGGGTTGTAATAACATATACATTATATAAAATCCATCACTTTAAATTTTTTTCCTTTTTGGTACCGAGAATTGAACTCAGGACCTGTGCTTGCCAGGCAGGTGTTGTGCCATTGTCTTTGTTTGTTTTGTTTTGTTTTTTGAGACAGTCTCATTGTGCAGTTTAGGCTAGCCTTGAACTCACTATGTAGCCTAGGCTGGCACCAGACTCACAGAAGTCCTCCTGCCTCAGCCTGTGGAGTGCTGGGACTACAGACCTCTACCACCATGCTCAGCTTGCTTGCTTATTTATTGAGACAGAGTCGTGCAATGTGGTTTTGGGTGTCTTTGAACTCACTGTGTAGCCCAGGCTAGCCTCAAACTCATGACAGTCCTCCCACCTCAGCCTCCTGAGTGCTAGAATTATAGGCATGCACTACCATGCCTGGCAATCATTTTTGTTTTTATTTTTTTGTCTTTTTGAGACAGAGTCTCACTGTGCAGTTCAGGTTGTCCTTGAGCTCACTTTGTATCTCAGGCTGGTCTCGAACTCCAAACAATCCTCCTGCCTCAGCCTCCTGAGTGCTGGGATTACAGGCGTGAGTTACCACACTCTGCTCTGGCAATCATTTTTACAGTGTACAATTCAGTGGCATTAGGTACATTAGCAACATTTTATAATACCATTAATTCTACAACTTCTAATACAAAAACTACCCATGAAGTGGTAACTCCCAATTCTCATCTACCCCCAACTCTGGTAACCTCACTTCTATTTTCTGCCTATGTGAGGTTGCCTGTTGCAAATAATCTCATATAACAAGCATCACCTACTGTTTGTTCTTTTATGTGTGGCTGTTTTGCTTAGCACAATGGCTTTCAACCATGTTCCAGCATTTTATCAAAACATCTTTTTGATGATATGATAGTCTGTTATGTATATTCATACACATTCCACTCATGACTTTTAAGTTCTTTACAACTTTTGGCTATTCTGAGTAATGGCTGTATCTAGTATTGGTGGACACATACCTGCTTGAGTCCTGGTGGAATTGCTCTGTCATATGGTAATTCTGGGCTTAACTTTATGAGATAATGCAAAACTTTTCCACAGTGGCTGCAGCATTTTACATTTCTACCAGCTGTACCCACAGCTGGTTCACCCTATTTTTGTCAGTACTTTGTTTTGTTTTCCTTATTTTGTTGCTAGTTTATTTTTCTGGTGATGCTGAAAATTGAACTGAGTCCCTTGAACATGTTAGGGAAAAGCTTTCCCACTGAGTGGTACCACCCCCAAATTCTTTTTAAAAAAACAAAACTATTAGCCATTCTAGTGTGTGTATGTGAAATGGCATCTCATTGTGGTTTTGACTGCCATTTTTCTAATGAGTAAATATTTTGAGCATATTTTCATATGCTTTTCTGCCATTGGTATATTTTTGGTAATATGTTTTGCCCTTTAAAGAGTTATACGAGGTGTGGTGACAAATATCAGGCTAAGACATTAGGACTGCATGTTCCAACCCGGTCAGTTTAGGGATTTAGTAAGACCTTGTCTCAAAAATAAAAAGGAGCTGGGTATGTAGCTCAGTGTGAGGTTCTGGATTCAACCTCCAGGGTCACCCCCGCAATTGTATGATTTCATGTATTCATGTTAAATGTCCTTTGTCAAATACATTTGAATGTATTTCTGTGTCTGTATGAGGAGACCTATTTCAAATTCATCAGATTTTTCTCCACAAATTATAGAGGATCTTTGGTCAATTAATTTATACCAAATAGTTTTATTAGTTCTAGTTGTTTTCTGATAAAACTGGGTTTTAGTAGTTCCCTTTTAAGAGGTGGTAAAATTATATTAGGGAACATAAAATAGAAACATGTTGTTTTCTGATAATGTCAGCTTCTTCATGGGAAGTGTAAAATTATAACCATGAATTGTCAGCAAAAATAAGTACTGTATTTAAAAGTGCTTCTAGTTGGGGTGATGGTGCCTACCTATAATCCCAGCACTTGGGAGGCTGAGATAGAAGGATCTTTATGAGCTCAAGGCCAGCCTGGATTACATAGTGTGTTCAAGGCCAGCCTGAACTACAGAGCTAGACTTTGTCTCAAAAGAAAAGTGCTTCTGCCTGACTTTGTAAGGCAGGATTACAAGTATATAAAACATAATTGTTAACTTCTAATGACATTTATAGAATTTTTTTTTTTGTACCGGGGATCAAACTCACGACCTCACACTTGCCAGATAGGTGCTTTTGCCACTGAGCTAAGTCCCCAGCCCTTTCATGAATATTTCATGATTACAAATTTTATTTCTCATGAGTGCTTCTTAAAGGTGCTCCAAATTTTTTCATTACAGATGTAGTACACGTGTTTTGGGAATAAAAATTAGAACATGACATGTAAGGATTTTCTCAGATTTTAGTTTTTTTAGTTTTTTTGAGACAAGGTCTCACTATGTAGTACAGGCCATCCTTGAACTTGCTTAGTAGCCCTGGCTGGCCTTGAGACCTCACAGTGATCCTCCTACCTCAGCCACCTAAATTATAGGAGTGAGATTATAGATGTGCACTATTCTCAGATTTATACAGGTGAAAGACAAATTTCAGTTATACCTAAATTACAGATTTTAACACCTTGGGAATAGATTAGGTAAGACAGTTTGGGCTCTAGTTTAGTGATAGAGTGCTTACCTGGCAGGCAAGGCCTGAATTCAATCCCCAGCAAGCCCCTCCTCCCCTACTATATTAAAATATTAGTATTAAAAACAGGTACACTTATATATGGGGCTTTATCTTTGGTTTTAAGGGATATTGGAAAGCGTGTCAGTTTTTTTAGTATGAACACTGTCACTTAATGAATAAAAGTGAAATCTGTACAATTACGCAGTTAACAGTTTTTACATTACTCGTTTAAATGTTTTAAAAAACATTTTAACTCATTTCGGAAAATTATTGATATAAAATAATAATGTTGACCTTTGTTTTCCCTCCCCCAGATATGGCCGCGTGGAAAGTGTTAAAATTCTCCCCAAAAGGGGATCTGAAGGAGGAGTGGCTGCCTTTGTGGATTTTGTGGACATCAAAAGTGCACAGAAAGCTCACAACTCCGTTAACAAAATGGGAGACAGAGACCTACGCACGGATTATAATGAACCAGGCACCATTCCGAGTGCTGCTCGGGGATTGGATGATACAGTTTCCATAGCATCTCGTAGTAGAGAGGTTTCTGGGTTCAGAGGAGGTGGTGGAGGGCCTGCGTATGGCCCCCCACCATCACTTCATGCACGAGAAGGACGTTATGAGCGGAGACTTGATGGGTAAGTTCCAAGGTTTCTGTAGGCAGGTATTTTGTATTTGATGTGGTGAGAAACAGAAACTCATATTTAGGGGCCCCAGATGGATTTAAAGTTTGGGGCATTCTCAATGTTTCCTATTTTGGGTTGGAAACGGAAGTGATTTCTGTCCCAGTGGCTGGTGTCTTATGGAATCATAGAGGATATTTCCTGCAGTGGATTGGATATCAGCTCCTGAGATACAATATGGTGGAAGATTTCCTGTGACAGCATCATTTTTGGAGTTACCTCTCTTCTAGAATTAATTATTCCTCCTTTTGGATAATATTAAAAGCCTACTTTGGATATATCCCTTCTACACAGTGGAGTTATTTGGCTGCAGATTTTGTGGTCATGCTATTTGGAATATTTCTGGAATATTAGGAGCCTACAGATTGTTTTAGAAGTTATCTGCTTCTCGGTTTTCACTGCATAAAGTGTACAAGCAAATTGGATTGTCACGAAAAATATAGCAGACCATAATGATGCAACCATTTGGATTCTACAAACAATACTTTTACATGGAAATGTACACTTGGATGAAGAAGAGTGAAGGCAATGCTTGAATTTTCCAGTTTGGAGCTACACAGTTTCAATGTTGGAATTATACTCCTTGATGGAATGGGGAAAAATTGAGATGATGGAACATTCCTAAATTCTGGAATATAGCCATTCTTTTCTAATTGCTGGAATGTATGGGATGTCATGCTTTCAAGACTTCATTAGCCCAGAGGAAGAGGATTACTATTTCATTTCTTAAGCAAGTTGCTGCCTAATTAAAGGTACTTTAGTTTTGAACTCATGGTGATGATTGCTTACGGATACAGAGATCAAAATTGACTGGGCTGGATGGCTACAAAAGCAAACAACTGGCGAGCAACCATGTCTTCCTCATTTGTTGGAATTGTAGAGATCTTTCCTCTTCTGCCAGATATCTGATTCATACTTAGGGCTGGAGATTTTTATGAATGTGGATCAATTTATAATTATCTGCTATCTCAAGAAAGAAGTCTGGGGGTTTGAGAGTTACAGTTTGTCTGGGACTACTTGCTTCCAGTGGAATTATTTTGTTCAGTCACTATGATTTTTTTTTTCTTTGTGGTCATCTAAATATCATTTGACACCCTTGCCCATTAAGAAGGTGGATTACCCCCATAAGAGGGGCCAAAATTGGGGAAGTTATGTTCACAATTCTCTCCCTAGGTTTAATTGGGATTATAGGTCGTGTTTCCAGAGTTGGAAAAGGTTGGTATGTCCTGACCTGTGTATATTAGCCCCTCCTAACCCAAGTCAAACTTTTTTTCTCCCCACTAACTGTAGAAGTATTTAGTACTAATAGATGAATCAAAGAATAGCTGTTAGATTTCAGTTCTGCTAGCTCTTTTGCTTACCTTCTGTATCTTCCTAATGGATAAGAATTTTACATATTTATAAAGTATCAACTATAGGAGTAAGTCGTCTAGAACTTTTTGCCTATTGCTTCTGGTTTATCAGTAATAATGGCTCTCAGTGACTAACATTTGATATAGTGCTAAATGAACTGCTTATAAAATTTTCTCTTAAGTCTCAAGTTTCAGAATGGTAGCAAATAAAAAAAGGAGAAAGTCATTTGATAAATTGAAGAAAGAGGCCGGGTGTGGTAGTGCACGCCTGTAATCCCAGCATTTGGGAGGCTGAGGCAGGAAGATCGCTGTGAGTTTGAGGGCAGCCTGGGCTACAACATGAGTTCATGGCCAACCTAAACCTCATAGTGAAACCCTGTCTGCAAAAAACCAAAACCAAAACCAACAAACAAAAAATTTGAAGAAGGAAAGATATTCTGAATTTTTTGCTACTGCTTTTCATAGTAACAACAGCAGCAGCAAAAACAAAATAACCTAAGGAAATGGGATTGCTACTGAATAAAATGGTGGGTGAAGATACTGGAGAAATGGCTAGGGATTTAGCTCAGCAGCATAAGCACCTGCCTTGAAAGCACATGGTTATGAATTTGATTCCCGGTACCGATTTAAAAAAAAAAAAAAAAAAAGATACTGGAGAAATGTGAAATGTAGGCATGTGTTAGGAAAATAATTGCCACAAAAATTTTGCCAGATATCCTTCACTGGAGAGATCCTAATTTATTTTTCATGATTCTTTAATCCTTTTTGGTAGAAGTTAGTTCCACAGATGAAATTGAAGGAAGCTCAAGTGAGTTGGTCACTTATTAGGAACTCAGGAGCTGAGTTTCAGTTCCCTACAGAAGTAGAGAATTTATGATACAAGAATCAAGTTTGTTTCTCATTTTTAGCATATACTTGCATTGTACATGTAGTGCTTTCATTACTTTTGAGTAAACAGATATTCAGACCCTACTGAACAGTTTCTTAAGCGGTCTGGGGATGTGGCTCAGTGGTAGTGTACTTGCCTACCTGTGCAAGGTCCTGGGTTCTGTCCCTACCCCTGCAAAAAACCAAACCAAACCAAAACGTAAAGTTAAGCCATTTCCGGTAGTTGAGTATAATACAGTATTGAGTATATTGGAGTTCCTGACATTGCCTAAGTTTGCTACAGTCAACTTGAATAATGCTAAAAATAAGAACATATTTTCTCTGATCAATAAGTACATATATTAACAAATTGATTAATGGAATAAGACATTTTAAAAATTATGTGAAATTTGATATTACATAGGATTGCATGTGGCAACCCCATATTTTGATATCTTTAGTGTTTTAAGATTTCATTTTTGTTATTAAATATATTTAGGCAGTTTATTTAGTTTGGCAATTTTTATAATTAGCCAAGCAATCAAAAGTTAATGAGTATTTTAGGTACGGTGGTGCATGCCTGTAATCCCAGCTACTTGGGAGGCAGAGGCAGGAGGATCACAAATTCAGGGCCAGCCTGTGTAACTTCTTGAGATCCTCTCTCAAGATTAAAAAAAAAAAAAAGGGCTGGGCATTGTAGCTCACTGCTAGAATGCTTGCTTAGCATGTGTGAGATTCTGGGTTTGATCCTCACCATTGCCAAAAAATACTTAGAAAAAGTAGCATTCACAATTGTTTTTCTGGATTTCTTTGAAATTCCTTCCTGCAGCAGAACATGCACTGCAACAGGGCTTTCATGTCTGGTTCTAAATGTAGTATTAAAATATGGCCTCAGATAAATTTGCAAGTAAATACAAGTTCAGTATTATTTTAATCAGATGAAAGTGTAAAAAACTTTCATATTAAAATGACAGTTTCTTCTAGTAAAGTTAAAATGAAAAGATAGTATATACATGTATTTCTGTATATGAGCCAGAAAATCTCTAATAAAATGAGCAACTAGAACACTAATCATGAAAGCTCAGTTAAAACAATGATTGCTCAGCCATGAAAATAAGTTTTGGAGTACAGTAAAATGTTAAGCTTGTCAGGATTTACTTATCAAGTAGGCTAATGCTGTTTAGAAAATGACCAGTTGCAGAAAGAGACAATTCTGAGGTGAATGTTTGCATGACTTACTTAGTTTTGTTTGCTCCTTTCTGATTAAGTATTTTTCCCCCTCCTGAATGCAGGGCTTCAGATAACAGGGAGCGTGCTTATGAACATAGTGCCTATGGACACCATGAACGGGGGACAGGAGCATTTGATCGGACAAGACATTACGATCAGGATTACTATAGAGATCCTCGGGAGCGGACATTACCACATGGGCTCTATTACACTTCTCCTCGGAGTCGAAGTCCAAACCGTTTTGATGCTCATGATCCCCGATATGAACCTAGGGCTCGGGAGCAGTTTACACTGCCCAGTGTGGTACACAGGGATATCTACAGGGATGATATTACCCGGGAGGTACGAGGCAGAAGGCCAGAGCGGAATTACCAGCACAGCAGGAGTCGCTCACCACATTCATCCCAGTCTAGAAATCAGTCCCCTCAGAGACTGGCTAGCCAAGCGACTAGACCCACCAGGTCCCCTAGCGACAGCGGCTCTAGGAGTAGATCCTCCAGTAGTGATTCAATCAGCAGCAGCAGTAGTACCAGCAGTGACAGGTAGGTTAACAGCCTTTTGTTATAACAGATGAACTGTTAAATTCTCAATGATCAATGATAATGGTTTTAGCATAATGATTTTTTGAAGAAAATAATCTTGGATTGTATATATAATGTGTAAAGAAACTGTAACATGTGAACATTGAATTAACTAGAAGCTAACCAGTGATACAAATGTTTCATCCTTTAGCAACACAGTATTAAAATTAAGTTGCCAGCTGAGCATGGTTGTGCATGCCTGTAATCCCAGCACTGGGAGGCTGAAGCAGGAGAATCACCATGAGTTTAGGCCAGCCTGGGCTGCTTAGTGAGTTCAAGGGCAGCCTGAATTATATAGTGAGGCCCTGTCTCCAAAAAAAAAGGCAAAAAAGAAGATAAATGATGACTTATGGTATATGAGGATGAGTCTTATGATACTGAAAATGTGGTATATCTAAAGTTTTTAAACTTTTTAAGTGTACAATGCCAATGTATTTTTGTTATGATGCTTGAATGTTTGTAAAAGCTGTTAGGTTACATTTTTATTGAATTGTTGACATATCAATGTTTGAATCAGCTTATAAACATATTAATTAACTTTAACATCGAGGTGGTTAACCAAATTTAAAACTCAAATAGAAAAGCTTTGTTTAATTGCAGGTTGTGATGTTTTCAAAGTCTAAAATAATTCATTTCATTTTAGTTGGGGATTTATTTTTTACAAAGGAATTTATTCTAAGTGAAAAATAATAACATAATTTTAACAAAGAGACAAAAGTTACATATGAATTTTGAGAGAGTAGATCTAGGTAGATGGTGTAGGTCACTTTTAGTAATTTTAGACAATTTATTTAAACTCTCTGGACCTCAGCTTTTTTAAGAATCTTACTTTATAGAGTTATTGTGAAGATTAAAATGAAAACTGCTTATAAAATTCTAACCTTGATACCTACTGTACAGTAAATGAATACTGTCTGCCTCTTGAATACTATGTTCTTTGCTTGCTTGCTAGCTAGCTGTTCTTACTACTTCAGATGCTGATAGTCTTTGGGTTCTTCCCATTTCCATGTTGGTTTGTATGTTTGTATGTATGTATGTTTTTGAGACAGTTTCACTATGCAGTTCAGGCTGGCCTTGAGCTTACTTTGTAGACCAGGCTGGTCTCGAACTCAGCCTCCCAAGTGCTAGGGTTACAGGCATACACCACCATGTCTGCTTCCCATTGTCGTTATCATTGTTATTTAGTTAATCCTAGATTTCCTAGTGTTGAATTTAGATGTTGTAAAATTTAAATAAATAGGACACAACTCCTTTGATCTGATTAAAATCCCAGATTATTTTTCTTTTAGTCTTGGCTACTTAGATTTAAAAAAGCAATGATTATGTAATTTAATGGCTGTTTTTAGGCTTCCTAAATTTTCTAATTCAGAATAATAAGTGAAAACATTTGGTTCTTAAAATGAAACAAGTAGTTCGTTCAGGAAGTTAGAAAAGTTAGGTCTTGTCTCCAGCTTTGCCCCTTTATGCTATGGTTGAAAATTCTTAACTTCTCTTTTTTCTAGAGTCAGGGTCTTGATGTGTAGTTCAGGCTGACTTCCCAAGTCACAGTGATCCTTTTGCCTCAGCTCCCAAGTGCTAGAATTACAGGCATGTGACACCATGCCTGGCCTCTTAACTTCTCCTGATTTCATTTGTTGTATTATCCAGGTAAATGGTGAAATTCATTTGAATCCTATAGACCCATCATGAAATCTTGTTATATTTTGCTTTTTGTTCTGCATAAAATTGTCTTAATACTCAAGTTTGCTGGGTATGGTTGCACATGTGTAATCTCAGGACTATGGGAGACTACTTAATTAAGAGAAAGACTTTGTCTCAAAATAAAAAATTTACAAGAACTATCAATGTAACTAAGTGCAAAGGCCTTATATTCAATCCTCAATACTAAAAAAAAAAAATCAAATTTTAGTCATTTAAGGAATTTCACTGCATTCCTTTGGTCAAGACTTATCCATGTTAGCTCTGTTGAAGTTGGGAGAATCACTGATAAAAGGGCTTCAGTGATGTTTTACTTTGGTGGGAGTTACAATGATCTGGTCTGATTTTGTAGACTTAAAAGCTTAAGCCTAAGGGTGATATGGTGAATTCCATGGTCATATGTTTAAAACAACAACAAGTCTGTGCTTCTGTTTACTATACTCAGCCAGGAGGTCAGGATGTGCTTGGAAAATGTACTTGGGGACTAATTGTAATTTTAAAAAGTGGTAAATTGGGCTGGGATTTAGCTCATTGGCACAAGTGTTTGCCTGGCAAGTGCAGGATTATAAGTCAGGTCCCCGGTACTGGGGTGGGGAGTGGTGAACAAGAGGACTTTTCATGATTACTATACCAGGTTAGAGTAGCTCGATTTATCTACTTAAAGGATGCAACAGTCTGACAAGCTTAATTTGTTTTACATAATCTTTTAGTTATACTGGTGTTTAAAAACCTGGGATTTACTTTGTGTTAGTAATGTGCACTGTTGGACTGTATTATCTGACAAGGTAAGGATAATGGAAGTCTGGCTGAGGACAGCTTCTTACAATGGCTTGGGGAAAAACCACTGATAGGTTTTTGCTGTTTCCCTTTCCCTGTGTGTGTAGGGTCTTCTGTTAGAATGTTATCCCCCACCCCCAGAGGTTATAGTAAGTACATTTATGTAGGTCATTGGTTTCCTTTCATATGCAGTCATATTTTCTAGAGCTATAATATTTCAACTTTAAATAACTTTTAGTTGATTACCTGAACCTAATTCATGAGTTTGATTCCCTTCTAGTTTCAGTGACAATGGCACCTGCTATGTGAATACAGTTTTTGTGTCTATACACAGAACAGTGGGAGAGTGGATAGAGAATTATTTAGTCTGTGGGGAGATGTATGAGATAGCATTTACTTGGGCTATGGAGAATGTATGTATAGGACATAAGCAGGGAGGGAAGCATTTCAGGCTAGACAGGGAACATTATGGGCAGAAGGAAAAACCTGCAGAGATAGAAGACAAAAGAGAGCTAGGAATGGTGGCTCGTCCCTGTAATCCCAGCATTCGGGAGGCTGAGGTAGGAGGATCGTTGTGAGTTCGAGACCAGCCTGGGTTACAAAGTGAGCCTGCCTGAACTGCATAGAGAGACTCTGTCTCAAAAAGACCAAAAAAAAAAAAAAAGAGGCAGATTGCTATTTTATTCAAAACAGTAAACTTTGGTGATTGGCTAAATAATGGGCTTTCAGTGCTGTCTTGTAAGAATAGGACCGAGTAGTCTTTGGATGTATACCAGTATATTGCCTTTCTCAGAGTACTTACTTCTCCAAAAACAGTTGAAATAGTACTTAGGTACTTTTCTTTCTGTCTGTCTGCCTTTCTCTCTCTCTCTCTCTCTCTCTCTCTCTCTCTTCCTCTTTCTCTTCCTCTTCCTCTTCCTCTTCCTCTTTCTCTTTCTCTTTCTCTTTCTCTTTCTCTTTCTCTTTCTCTTTCTCTTTCTCTCCTTCCTTCCTTCCTTCCTTCCTTCCTTCCTTCCTTCCTTCCTTCCTTCCTTTTCTTAGTTAATTCAAAGCATAAGGGAGACTTGGTGTAGATAGGTAAAAAATTTGATCATTGTGTAGCAGCGGAGGAAAGTATACAGAAATACAGTTGCCTGGTATTGGGAGTGTATGCATTAGCCCTGGCTTCAGCTTCCCTTTTTA
>PVLA01011329.1:0-54103 GCA_004027455.1 Hydrochoerus hydrochaeris
TCCACCTGGAGCCTGCTCTGCCTGTGCCCTTCTCCTTTCTAGTCCACCATTTCTCAGTGAGTGGATTCCCTGGACACATCTGCCTCTGCCCACAGCTTCGCCAACATAGACCTGGTTTTCTGCCTTTTCCCCTAGTGTCTGTACCTCTGTCATTCCTGTCCACGGTGGTGACAGTCTGGAAAACACACGATTTCATATTTCTCAGAACTAACCTAGTCTCTGCTTAGACACAGTGCAGGTAGTAAGCACTTTCTCTTGGGTGGGACAAAATACCTGACTCCCACCACTGTAAGGAACAGGGAGTTCTTTGGCTCACAGTTTCCATGGGTTCAGTCTATGGTTGGCTGGTTCCAAGGTAGAAATAGCACAGTGGAGGGCTCTGGAGGAGGAAAGAAGGTCATGTCATGGTGGCCGGGAAACAGAGAGACAAAGGAGGAGCAGGGGACAAGACTCAATCCTTCCAGACTGCTTCTCCAGTGACCCACCTCCAACCAGGCCCCGCCTCCTACAGCAAATCAGCGATGAAGTCATCAGTGGATGAATCCGCGGATGAGTACAGCATCCCAAAGCCCTGCCTCTGAACAGAGCCTTTTAGGCCTAAACTTTAACATTCCAGTCATCACTTGTGGCTGGTGACCACTTGATAGTACTAGACCAGGAAAGCTTCATTCAAATGCATTCCCCAGAGTCCAGCTTAGCACCTGACATGTGACCTGTCCCGGGGAACAGGAAGTGCTAAGTGCCCCGGTGCCTGGCCTCAGGTGGCTTAGAGAAGGAAGAGCTCCTGTTCTAACAAGACCTGTTGCTGTTTTTGTCTAGTTCACCCCATTGCCAGGAAGCCCATGTCTTGGCATGATAACCTGGAGGAGCCTGCAGATGGTAAGACCTGGCTGCGGGGATACCATGGAGCAGAGGGCAGAGAGGTGGCTGGGTGAGTGGGATCCCGGGGTCCTCTGAGGAGACCGGAAACTGGACTGTATCTAACCAAGCTCACTGGAGCGGGGGGTATTTAACCATACTGCCTAGTCACCAATTGTGAAGCCAACAAATACGTTCCGACAGACCCCAGCATTTTGGTTACTTTTCTCTTGTTGCTGAGACAAAACACCTGACACCCAAGATTAGAGAAGGAAAGGTTTATCTAGCTTATAATTTGTGGAGCTGGCTCCAAGGCAGGGTGGCATGGCATACGGGCAACACTTCAAGGCAGAGCCAGCAAAAGCAGCCAGAGCAAAAAGGGGGGAGAGCAAGCTTCTTTTCCTCCCTTATACTGTACCGAGGCCACCCCCCACCCCATCCAGGACAGGTGTAGCACTCACACCTCCTCTGTGCCTCCTCTTGCACAGGCTGAGGATATTTACAAAGTAAGGACCCTGGCTCCTTGCTGAGTCTCTCAGTTAAACTTCTAAACTTCTGAAATTTACACAATGTGTCCGCCATAACACCAAGCATCTCTCATTCATTCATTCATTCATTCATCAAAGATTGGAGTATCAGAGGCACAGGCCCTGGAGTCAGACTGGTGGAGTTTGAATCCTCATTTGGTCACTCATCAGCCGTGTGACTTTAGGCGATTCTTTCACCTCCTGGACCCTGTCCCTTAGGGTTGCTGTGAGGACTGAGGAGATGCTGCAGGTGTTAGAGCAGCATGTGGTATGCAGTCTTGGCGAGTGCTTACCACTTCCATTTTTACTGCGAGGTGTCCCTGTGCTGGGCTGGGTGGGGGCTCACTGGGAATGGAGAGGGATGCTGAAGCGGACCTGTGAATGCCTGGACAAGTGTGTGGGTGTGGGCACAGGAGCAGGTGCATCCTCCTGTCAGGGACTGGGCCGCTGGACATGCTCTAAGATGAGACCCAAGGGGATGAGCCGTGCAAGGACGCCCTGAGTTATGGGCAGGGTTCACAGAAGAGCAACACCAGTGTGGTCTGCTGGCTGTGGGCACTGTGGCCTCCAACCTGGGTGGCTTTTCCTCAGCTCTTCTGTGGCCCATGCCTGTGTGCTACCTTCAGGCCTCCACTTCCCTGCCTGTCTGGAGCCACTGCCCTGCCTCCCCTCTTCCTGGAAACACCCATCATGTCTGCCCTCTTGGGACTATTTGTTTCAGAGAGAGAGAGAGAGAGAGAGAGAGAGAGAGAGAGAGAGAGAGAGAGAGAGAGAGAATGTGTGCACTCCCAGTCTAGACCACAAGCTTCCAGGAGAGCAGATCTGGGTCTGTGCTCAGTGCCCTACACCAGCCCCAGAACAGTGTCAGAGAGACACCGTTTGTACTCAACACCTTTGCTGCGAGGGGCGTAGAGCACTGCGCACACTGTCTCCTGGCCTGGGCTCTGCCTCTATGGCACCATGGGCTGCAGTGAAGGATGCCGTCAGCATACCTGTTGGTCCTAACTCTCTTCCTCTCCCAGTAAGGTTTCTGAATCTCATCCACCATGCTGCTCAGGGACCGAGGAAGAAATATCCAGAGAGCCAGACAGAAAGCCAGGAGATTGGCTGGGACTCAGAGCCCTTGGTAAGTGTGGCTTGTTCCCTTGGTAAGCGGGTAGAGAGGCTAGGCCATGGTGGGGGCAGCTGGAGAAGGCCAGGTGGGGAGCCAAGACTCACTTGGTTTGAATTCTGGGTTCTACCATCTAGCTGTGTGACCCTGAGCAAGTGAGTCACTTCTGGCTCTGTTTCCTTTGGTGAGATGGAGGTATTTAGTGCCTACGTGGTAGGGTCTCTAGGAGGGATGAGGTAATACTGCACAGTGCCTAGCTCAGGGCCCAGTACATGGCCACTGGGCCACAAATGCGTCACGCGCCGCTGTGAGGTCGATGAGAAGAGAAAGTCGGGGACAGAGCCCAGCAGGGAGCCTATCTGGTGCTGCTCCCAGGCTCCATCCCAGGAAACATCATCCACTGAGTAATGTTCCAGTGTTCTTCCTGCCCAAGGACTCTGCACCCCAGTTCTTCTGCCCCTCTCTGGGGACCTGGCTTGTCACCCTACTTGGAAAGAGTTCCATGCATCCTCAACGGAGTCTGGTCCTTGGGAGAATCTGTGGGAAGGAGACTGCGACACAAGCAGGTGGGGCAGGGTCCGTCTGACTCAAACCCATCTCCTCCTCACCCTGCACCCTCCTCTAGGTCAACCCAGACCGCCAGGACCGCAGGCTGAACCACTTCCGGGTGTACAACGACATCACTCTGTACAAGGCGAAGCTGTGGAGCCTGGGAGAAGAGGATCGCAGAAAGTAGCGTCCCAGGGTTCCAGCCATGGGGTCGTCTTCACCCTGAACACCCCTGGTGCACTGTCCAGGGAGTGCTGCTTTTGTTCAACAACAAAAGTATAATAAATACTATTTTAGCGATCATAAACTTTATTTACAATGCTAGAAGCGGGCAACTCTGGCGACTGAAGATAGGTCAGGAGACTTCACCGCCTCTCGTGGGAGTCGCATTTATAGGCAGGACACAGGAAGTGTCCTGCAGAAACCGGAAGTGAGGTACAGACACAGCCTGATTGGCTCCAGCCTATGTCAGTCTTCTTTGAATAGCTGGCCCCTTGTGATTGGCCAGCCCTCAGCTACTGTAACAAGCGAAGGTTAGACTATCAGTGTAGAGCACTTTCCCCCCCGCCTGCCTGGCAAGCCCGGGGTTGTGAGTTCGATCTATCCCCGGTACCAAAAAAAACCCAGCCAACAAAACAAAAAAGAACCCTTCCACTAAACTTAAAAATGGATAGGACACATTTAGGCCAAATTTAGCACTTGGAAGCCCAACGCCAGTTTTTCCAATCCCAAGTCCCTCTGTAGTCTGGGCTTTGTGGTGCCTTCTGTGGTGACGGTTGGATTTCCATTTACTGTCAAAAAAAAGTCCACAGCGGATGTGCTCAGCAGATCTCTTCTGTGTTTTGATAGAATTCACTAAAATAAATTCATCTCCTGCCTCGGTACCCAATAACTCGTTGTTGAAGGTCTTGAATGAGTGGTGAGTACTAAGCTTTTTGTTTTTGTATTCGTCTGGCGCTCCCATGTTGGGGGAGTTTTATGGTGCTAAGGCCATGTGCTTGGCCGGGTTTGCAGTTTGGCGCTGCGTGGCTGGGCTGTGTTCCCGTGCTCTGTGCCCGAGCTTTTTCTGTCTTGCTCAGAGTTAATCCAACGTCAGACATGGGGGTGGCCTCCTGGGACAGACGCACTCTGAGTGTAGCTATTGTCCCTGCTGGCTCCTTGGCGGTCTTGTGTGGGTTCTTTACACTGAGCTTCTGTGGATTCTTCAGTGTGGCCATGGACATTTGCAGGGGTCTCTGGGACATTTTTTTTCTTTGCTGAAGAGCATGATAGTTATTTTTTTAAAAACTGTACCGCACTGATTGTGAAGACCAGTGTACAAGTGGTAGTGGCTTTTCTCTTGGCTCTTAACAGTGAGGTGTTTTTTATATACTGAAGTGTTTCAGCAGGACCAAGGACATTAGAGAATGAAGATCCTAGGTGAAAGCCGCGCTAAAGGTGCTGATGTTCTAACTCACAGAGCTAACGCACACCCCTGCGAATCAGTGGCACAATGCTCATCAGTTACGAAGAACGTATGTTCTCCTAGAAGGAGCCAGCATTAACTTACACTTCTTAGTACTTTAATCTTTAGCCTTTATAATCTAAGCCTCATCCACCCTGAATATTCTGTCTGAGTCTTTAGAATTTATTCCCTTGCCCTTTGGCCTGGGGTCTGTCTCCACAGCGGGGAAGCTATGAATGATTTCCCCTGAGTATTTGCACAGTCTAGAGGTCAGCTGAAGGTGGCGCTGTAGGACTTTCTTGTCCTCACCTTCTGCCTGTGGCTCCTGTGACTGGTTTTGAACAGCACTGCACCTGGTTTGTTCTTTTTTCTTTAAAGAAAAAACAAAAAACAAAAAACAGAACAAGGGTAGAGATAATACATAATTTCAAAAAAGCAGTAAGAAATCACTGGTTGATAATTACATTGTCCTCTTAGAAGTAATTGCTCAAGTTACAAAAGTAAAGCCTACAAAGTGGACCTTCAAACAGTGAGACTGCAACCAGTTCTGTTCAACTATCCAACAAGAACTCGGTAATATGGTTCTTAATCCTTCACACTTAAATATACATGCAGTTATATCCTTTAGAGCATTTTCTTTTCCTCTCTTTTTTACAATAGCAATTACACATTTGGGATTTTCTTACTCCTACATTTATTATTACTTTTTACACTAGAGACACAATGTGATATTTATGAATATGATTCTTTTTTTGTGTTTTTTTATTTAAAGAAAAAAAAACAGGAAAAAGGTAGAAATATTACATAATTTCAAGAAAAGAAGATAAACAGTAAGAAATCACTAGTTGATAAATTACATATTGTTCTTTTAGAAATAGTTATTCATGTTACAAAATTAAAGCACATAAAGTGAATGCTCAAGCAGTGAGAGTGCAAATAGTTCTGTTCAACAACCCAACAAGAACCTAGAAATATGGTCATCAATCCCACACATCTAAACATACATGCAGCTATAACTTTTATAGCATTTCCTATTTCCTCTTTTTTAATAATAGCAATTATACATTTTAAAAATTTTATTTAAAGAGAAGAAAAAAAAAGCAAAACAGAAAAAAAGGTAGCAACAATACAGAATTCTAAAAGAAAGAAAGAAAAGGGAAAATGAGGAAAAGCCCCACTAAGAAATCAGTAATTTATAAATTACATACTGTCATCCTGGATGTAGTTGTTCAAGTTACAAAGTTAAAGGATAAATAGTAAATATTCAAACAGTCAGACTACAAACAGTTCTGCTCAAAGATCCAACAAAGATTCAGCAATGTAGTCATCTATTTTACACACTCAAACATACATGCAGTTATATCCCTTAGAGCACTTTCTTTTCCTCTCTTTTTTATAATAGCAATTACACATTTTGGTTTTATTACACTTGTAGTTCTTATTTACTTTTTACACTAGAGACACAATATGATATTTATAAATATGACTTATTTATTTTACTAATGAAGATAGTCTCTAGTTGTCTCCATTTGCCTATGAAGGCCTCAAGATCATCCTTTTTTATAGCTGAGTAATATTCCATTGTATAAAAATACCACATCTTTGTCATCCACTCTGCGGTTGATGGGCATCTTGGTTGTTTCCAAGATTTAGCTGTTACTAATTGTTCTACTATGAACATGGATGCACATATATCACTGTGACATGACCTTTTAAGCTTTTCTGGGAAAATACCCAGGATGAGAGTAGCTGGGTTGAATGGAACCTCCAATCCTAGTCTTCTGAGAATTCTCCATACTGATTTCCATAGTAGTTGCACCAGTCTACATTCCCACCAACAGTGGAGCAGTGTTCCTTTTTCCCCGCAGCCTCGCCAACATTTGTTCTCAGTTGATTTCTTGATGGCAGCTATTCTTTCCAGAGTGAGATGAAATCTCAATGCTGTTTTTTTATTTTTTATATTACAAAGAATAAAACAAAAGAGGACAGAACAAAGAAGATCAGAATACAACAATGTAAGCAACACAGCACTTCACAACAAGACAATTGGATATTAACAGTAACTACCATAATGTCTCTTTCTTTGAAATAGTTGAGCATAGCTGCACACACAATAATATCAAACATAACAAAATAGAATAAAACCATTCAAGAGAATGAAAGTATTACAAGGCATTATGAACCAAATAACGGAAAATGAAATGGCTACTATAATATCTCATTTTCCATAAAAAATTTATTTATACTATCATACATATTAAAATACAGTAAGACACAATGTGATAGAACCAATGCTAATAGAAAAACAGGAGCATGGTAGGACTTCAGAACAAGATGATATTAAATCAGCAATGGCTGCTATATTGTCTTGTTTTCTTCAAAATAGCTGTTGTTACCATCACACATACTAAGATCAAACAAAACAATAAAACCATTCCAACCAATGAATGAAAACATTATAAGACTTCAAAGCAATTTAATGGTGAACCATAATTGCCCTAAAATCTTATATACTCTTACCATTTCTTACACTAGGGAGACTATGGAATTTATACATATGAATTTGATTTATGTTGCTTATGAGTATGGTCTCAAGTTGCATCCCTTTATTTATAAATATCTCAATGTGATCATTCTTTATAGCTGAGTAGTACTCCATTGTATAAAAGTACCACATTTTTTTTATCCATTCCTCAGTTGATGGGCACATAGGTTGTTTCCAAGATCTGACTATTACAAATTGTGCTGCTATAAACATGGGTGCACATATATCACTGTGGTAAGATGTTCTTCTGGGAATATGCCTAGGAGTGGAATAGGTGGGTCAAATGGGACTTCCAATCCCAGCTTTTTGAAGAATCTCCAGACTGACCTCCACAGTGGTTGCACCAGTCTACACTCCCACCAACAGTGCAGAAAAGTTCTTTTTTCCCCACAGCCTCTCCAACATTTGTTGATCCTGGTCATTCTTTCTGGAGTGAGATGGAATCTCAGTGTGGTTTTAATTTGAATTTCTCTAATGACCAGTAATGATGAACATTTTTTCATGTATTTATTTGCCATTCGTATTTCATCATTTGAGAACTGTGTGTTCATCTAGGATGCCCACTTTTGGATGGGGTCTTTGAATTTTGGGGATCTGATTTTTTAAAATTCTTTATAAGTTTTAGACAGAAATCCTTTGTCTGAGGGACAGTTCAGTAAGATGTTTTTCCCCAGTTTGTGTGTTTTCTTTTCACTGTGCTGGAGATTTCTTTTGACATGCAGAAACTCTTTAATTAGATGTGATCTCAGTTATTGATTCTGGGAAGTATTTGCTGTGTGGTTTGGTTCTTGTTCATGAATTCTTTACCTACCCCTATGTCTTCAAGATTTTTACCTACTTTGTCTTCCAACATATTTAGTGTTTCTGTTTTAATATTTAGATCTTTGATCCATTTAGATTTTAGTTTAGTACATGGTGACAGGCATGGGTCTAATTTTAGTTTTTGGCATATGGATAGCCAGTTTTTCCAGCACCATTTATTAAAGAGACTATTGTTCTTCCAGTGAACATGGTTGGCCCCTTTATCAAAGATAAGGTGGTTGAGTGTGTTTGTGGTTGTGGTTGTATCTTCTAGTCTATTTCATTGATCTTCAGGTCTGTTTTTATTCCAGTATCATGTTGATTTTATAAGAGTAGCTTTGTAGTATAACTTCAAGTCAGGGATTGTGATGCCTCCTGCCTTGGCTTTGCTGCTTAGAATTGCCTTTGCTATTCTAGGTCTCTTCTGTTTCCAGATGAATTTTAGGAGTTATTTCTCTAGATCTATGAGGTATGTTAGTGATATTTTCATTGGGATTGCATTGAATGTGAATAACAATTTTGGGAGAATGGCCATTTTCACAATATTTATTCTTCCTATCCATGAACAAGGGATGTCTTTCCATTTTCTGAGGTCCTCTTCGATTTCTTTTTTCAGGGTATTATAATTTTCCCTGTACATTTCTTTTACATCTTTCATTATATTAATTCCTAAGTATTTCATTTTTTTGGATGCCAGTGTGAAGGGTATGGCTTCTCTTATTTTGCTCTCAGTGATTTTGTTGTTAGTGTATAAGAATGCTATTGATTTTTGAGTATTGACTTTGTATCCAGCTGCATTGCTGAATTTATTTATTGTATCTAGCAGTCTTTCAATGGAGTTTTGGGGATCTTCTATGTAGAGTATTATGTCATATGCAAATAATGATAATTTGACCTCCTCTTTTCCCATCATTATTCCTTTTATTTCTCTCTCTTTTCTAATTGCTCTGGCTAGTATTTCCAGTACTCTTTTGAATAGGAGCAGCGATAAGGGACATCCTTGTCTTATGCCTCATTTCTTTTTTTAAAGTTTTATTTAAAGAGAAAAAAAGCAAAACAGAAAAATGGGTAGAAACAATACAGAATTTCAGAGAAAAGATAAACAGTAAGAAAACACTAGTTGATAAATTACATATTGTCTTCTTAGACATAGTTATTTAAGTCACAAAATTAAAGCATAGTGGGACAAGTGGACATTCAAACAGTGAGACTGAAAACAATTCTGTTCAATGATCCAATAAAAACTTAGCAACATGGTTATCAATCCTACACAGTTATACATAAATGCATTTATATCCTTTAGAGCACCTTGTTTTCTTCCTTTTGCTTTTTAAGTCCTTTATCTGTTTATTTATATCCTGTTTGAGGTTGCTCAGTACCTTACTGCCTTGTTTTGTTTTGTTATTTACTTTTTAATCACCTTATATTATTCTGTTGCTTTGTTTTTAAGTTTCTCCTCATCCATGCCCCATGGATCAGCTTTGGTGGAGTTGGGAGTTTTTTGGAGGTATTTTGTTACTTTGTTGTCTACTTTTTTTTTTTGAAGGTAGCAAAAGGCAGCAGAACAAGACAGAACAAACCCATGTGAGGCGGCGCAGTGAAATTGGCACAGAACCTCACAGCAGGTCACCAGGAAAACAGCAATAGGCACAATAGTACATCTTGTTCTTTTCACAATAGCCGGAGTTTCAATCAGGTAGAGCAAAATGGAAGGAAATATCAACCTTATAAAAACAGAATATTGAATGGAGCAGTCCAATTAATCAGAACTGAGTAAAACAGTGATAAAAATATTTGCCTTCAAAGAGATGGTAGAAGGAAATCCCTCTTATTTGCCACACTACATATGTTCATCGTCCCAAGAGATACTCAGATTTCCTGCTCCCACTTGCTAATGGGGGGTGGTGGTGGTGGAGTGATGTCTGATTCTTAACCTGCACACTGGCAGGCCCACAGCTGCTCTCCAGGGCAGTGAGCTGAATGCCTGTTCTCCCAGTGCCCCAAGTTCCAATATGATGCAGAGCTCAGGAATACCGATAGTTCTTGCCCTGATGCGGTGGCAGCTTGTCACCTGATTTCAAGGTAAAGGCTTTCAGTTTTTGGCCATTTAATATGATACTGGCTGTTGGTTTGTTGTAGATGGCCTTTATCATATTGAGGTAAAGACCATTTATTCCAATTCTCTGCAAGGTTCTTATCATGAATGGGTGTTGGGTCCTAGCAAAAGCTTTATCTGCATCTATAGAAATGATCATGTGATTCTTGCTTTTGGCTCTGTTGATATGGTGGATTACATTTATTGATTTACATATGTTGAACCATCCCTGCATGCCTGGGATAAATACCACTTGGTCATGGTGTATAATCTTCTTGATGATTTGCTGCATCCTGTTTGCCAATATTTTATTGAGAATTTTTGCATCTATCTTCATTAGGGAGATTGGCCTATAGTTCTATTTTTAGTTATGTCTTTCTCAGGTTTTGGTACTAGAGTAATATTTGCTTCCAGGAATGCTTCCCTTTCAATTTCATTGAATAGTTTGAGGAGTGTTGGCATTAAGTCTTCTTTGTATTTCTTGTAGAATTCTGCAGTGAATCCATCTGGGCCTGGGCTCTTCTTTTTTGGTAGGGACTTAATTAAATTTTCAATTTCATTAATAGAAATTGGGTTATTCAGCAGTTTTACATCTTCTTGATCCAGCTTTGGTGGTTCATATGTTTCTAGGAATCTAACACCATTTCTTCTGTGTTATCGAACCTATGAGAGTAGAGGTTTTCAAAATAGGTGTTGATGATCTTTTGTATTTCCACAGACTTGGTACACATTTTTCATTCTGTATTGCATGAATTTGAGTTTTTTCTTTTTTTTTGTTAATAAGGTTGACTAGGGGCTTATCAATTTTATTTATTCTTTCAAAGAACCAACTCTTTGATTCATTGATTCTTTGTTTTCTTAGTCTCTATTGCATTAATTTCTGCTCTGATCTTTATAATTTCCTCCCTTCTTTTGGCTTTGGGCTTGGCTTGCTCTTCTTTTTCTAGCTGTTTGAGGTGTAATATCAGGTTCCTTATTTGCGTTCATTCTGTTTTCCTAATGTGGGAACTCAGTGCAATAAATTTTCCTCTGAGTACTGCTTTCATTGCATCCCATAGGTTCCGGTAAGTTGTATTTGTATTTTTGTTTGCTTGTAGATATTGTTTAATTTCTTCTTTAATTTCCTCTGTGACCCACTGATTGCTCAAGATTTGCACTATTCAATTTCCATGTGTTTTGGGGGTTTTTGCAGTTACTTTTATCATTAATTTCCAGTTTCATGGTGCTATGATCCAATAACATGCATGAGATAATTTCAATTCTTTTGCATCTACTTAAATTTGTTCTGTGAGCTAGTATATGGTCTATTTGAGAGAATGTCCCATGTACTGCTGAGAAGAATGTATATTCTGATGTTGTTGGATGGAACACTCTATATGCGTCTATTGTGTCCATTTGGTCACAGGTGTGATTCAGTTCTGTTATTTCTTTGCTGATTTTCTGTCTAGTTGATCTGTCCCTTTGTGTCAATGGCATGTTAAGGTCTATAATTGTCTGATTATAATTATAATTGTCTGATTGCTTATTTGATTTTTCATTTCTCTTAATACTTACTTTGTATAGCTGTGTGCTCTGGAATTTGGTACATATATATTTAAGATCTCTTCCTCTTGAAGTTTTCCCCTAACTAGAATGTAGTGACCTTCTTTATCTCTTTGGATTATTCTTGGTTTGAAGTTCACATTGTCTGCAAAAAGTAGGTACCCCACTTTTTTTGGGTTCCTATTGCATGGAGTATTGTTTTTCATCCTTTGACTTCCAGTCTATGAGTTTCTTTTTGGGTAAGATGGGTTTCTTATAGACAGTATATGGTTGGATGTTGTTTCTTGATCCATTCTGCCAGTCTGTTTCTTTTAATTGGTGAATTGAGGCCATTTACATTAATGGCTATAACTATTAATATTGGTTTATTGTTGACATGTTATCTTTCTGCTGTTGTATCTTTACCTTTCCATTTTATTTAATTATCTGTCTTGCTTAGTGGTTTTTTTCCTATGTGTATCTAGAATGTCTTAGAGTATTCTTTGCAGGGTTGGTTTGGTGGTCATGAAGTTCTTCAGCTGTTTTTTGTCATGGAAGTATCTTATTTCTCCATCCATTTTGAAGGACAGTTTTGCAGGGTACATCAGTCTGGGTTGGAAATTGTTTTCCTTTAGGATCTGAAATAGTTCACTTCACACTCTTATTGACTTCATTGTTTGTGTTGAGAAGTCTGCTGTGATTCTGATAGGTTTTCCTTTATAGGTGATCTGTCTTGTGTCTCTAACAGCTTTTAATATTCTGTTCTTATGTTGGATTTCTGGGATGGTGATTGTTATATGTCTGGATGTAGTTTTATTTTGGTTATGGCTATTTGGAGTTCTATATGCTTCAGTAATCTGAATGTCAGTTTCCATTCTCATGTTTGGGGAATTTTCAGCTATTACTTCTGTAAATAACCTCTTGATATCATTTGTATTGTCCACTTCTTTTTCATTTATCCCTATTAATCTTATGTTGTTTTCCTTTGCAACATCTTTCAACTGTTGAATTGTTATTTCCTGATTCCTTGTTATTTTTATAAGATCTTTCCTTTTCTGTTCACTAGCTGCAATCTTATCTTCAAGGTCTGAAATTCTATCTTCACTTTTGTTGAGGTGGTTTTGGCAACTTTCAATAAAATTTTTGATTTCCTGCATATCTCATTGAATCTGCTTCATGCATTCTGTTTGTTTCTTATACTGTTCATTCAGACATCCTATCTTTTTGCTTTGTTCCTCTAATTTTTGTATGTGTCTTCTTTAGATGCATTCAGTATTTCTTTCACTACTTTATCATTTCTTCTTTTACCTGGGAGAGTATTTCTGATTTGAGTTCTGTCTTAGCTTCCCATACTTGCTTCTTTATTTCAGTTGCTATCATTTCAGGCATTTCATGTGTATGACTAGTGTTTTTTACTATGTACATGGCTCCCAGGCTCTCTTGGGATGGGCTGGATGTTTGAGGTTTCATTTTGGTCATTTTCCTTTATGTCTGTGTTTCGAGCGATGTTCCAAAGCTTTCCCTGGGCGTGTTGGAAATCAACTCCTGTGCCCTCTGTTCCTGGGACTCATGCAGCCTTGTCTCCCCTCTCAGAGTAGGCCTGGCTCCCCTCACAGCATGGGCCTTTCTCCCCTGGTTGAATGAAGGTTCCTGGGTGTGGTCCACTCAAGTTCACCAAACCTCTGGAGTCTAGTTGAAATCTCAATGCTCTTTCAATTTGCAATTCTCGAATGATCAGTGATGATGAACATTTCTTCATGTATTTATTTGCCATTTGTATATCTTCATCTGAGAACTGTGTGTTCATCTCAGATGCCCATTTTGGAGAGGGTCTTTGAATTAGGGGGGTTTGATGTTTTTCAATTCTTTATGTGTTCTGGATATAGGTCCTTTGTCTGAGGGATTGTTGGCTAAAATTCTTTCCCATTCTGTGGGTTTTCTTTTCATTCTGTTGGTGATTTCTTTCTTTTTTTTTGGTACTGGGGATCAAACTCACAACTTTGCACTTGCCAGGCAGGCAATTGTGCCACTGAGCTAAATCCCTGGTCCTGTTAGTGATTTCTTTTGAAGTGCAGAAACTTTTCAATAATATGAGATTCCAGTTGTTAATTCTTTGAAGTGTTTCCTGTGCAGTTTGAATTTTGTTCATTAATTCTCTGCCTACCCCTATGTCTCCAAGACTTCTACCTCCCTTGTCTTCCAGTAGATTTAGTGTTTCTGTTTTAATATTTAGGTCTTTGATCCATTTAGACTTTAGTTTTGTGCACTTTAGTATTGTGCAGTCCAAATTTACACAATAAGGACTGAAAACTGGGAAATTACTACAGATCCCATTGAAATTCAAAAGATCGTGAATATCTACTTTGAAAATCTCTACTCACATAGAGTGGAAAACACAGAGGAAATGGACAGATATCTAGAAACATATGAAATACCAAAGCTCCACCAAGAAGATACAGCAATTTTGAATAACCTAATATTAGCTATTGAAATTTAAAATGTAATTAAAAACTTACCAACAAAGAAAAGCCCAGGTCCTGATGGATTCACAGCTGAATTCTACAAGAAATTTAGAGAAGATTTGATACCAATACTCCTTAAACTCTTCAATGAAAATTAAAAGGAATCAATCCTCCCCAAATCATTCCTGGAGGCAAGTATTACTCTCATACCAAAACCAGAGAAAGACCCAACCAAAAGGGAGAACTATAGGCTAATTTCACTAATGAACATTCATGCAAAGCTTCTCAACAAAATACTGGCAAATAGAATGCAGCAAATCACCAAGAAGATTATACATCATGACCAAGTGTGATTCATTCCAGGAATGCAGGAGTGGTTTAATATATGCCAATCAATAAATGTACTACACCACATCAACAAAGGCAAAAACAAAAACCACATGGTCATCTCAATAGATGCAGAAAAAGCTTTCAATAAAGTCTAATACATGTTCATGATAAACACCCTTCAGAAATTCAGAATACATGGTGCCTAAATCAATCTTATAATGGCCATCTATGACAAACCAACAGCCAACATTATACTAAATGGACAAAAACTGGAAGCTTTCCACTTAAAATCAGGAACAAGACAAGGATGTCCACTATCACCACTCCTATTCAATATAGTTCTGGAAACACTAGCCAGGGCAATCAGACAAGAGAAAGAAATAAAAGTAATAAAGGTAGGAAAGGAAGAAGTTAAACTATCACTATTTGCAGATGCCATGGTACTGTGTATAGAAGACCCAAAAACTCCATTACAAGACTGCTAGAGATAATAATCAAATTTAGCAGTGTAGCTGGATACAACATCAATGCTCAAAAATCAATAGCATTCCTGTATGCTAGCAAAAAACTGAGGGGGAAATTATGGAAATAACACCTTTCAGAAATAACATCTAAAAAAATGAAATACTTAGGAATCAACTTAACTAAGACTTATATGCTGAAAATTATACTACACTGTAAAAGGAGATTGAAGAAGATATTAGAAAATGGAAAGATATTCCTTGCTCTTGACTAGGAAGAACCAACATCGTGAAAATGGCCATACTCCCAAAACTGTTTTACAGATTTAATGCAATCCCAATCAAAATACCATTGACATACCTCACAGATTTAAACAAAACACTCCTAAAATTCATTTGGAAACAGAAGAAACCTAGAATAGCAAAGGCAATTCTGGGCAACAAAGGCAAGGCAGGAGGCATCTCAATTCCTGACTTGAAACTATACTACAAAGCCACAGTGATAAAATCAGCATGTTACTGGCAAAGAAGTAGACCTGAGGATCAATGGAACAGATTAGAAGATGCAAGTACAACTACAAAGACACTCAGCGACCTGATATTTGACAAAGGGGCTAAACATGTTCCTGGTTTGTTCTTTAAAATATTGTGCATCATTAGCAGGTAAAGCAAACACACACAAACACACTAAACACACACACACACACACACACTTGCATGCGCATGTGTGCACACACATGATAGTGGAAGGTTATAGCAGGTGCCTTTGATCAGCTGAAGGTGACCTCCCTGTCCCTGTCCCTTTGCCATCAGGCATCTTCCGCCCTCACAGGTGTGTGTCAGCATCAGCAGCTCTAACATGGCTTCAGGATGCATCAGGTTAGGGGTCAGATGAGGAAGGCACAGGGGATGATGTCACTAGGGATAGAATAGATCTCAGGTGACTCATGTCAGACCTAGGAATGGCTGCCATGGCAGCAAACGTATGAGCACAGTCCAGAGGCTTGTGCACATTCAGTGAGTCTTCTGTGAGTCTCAGCTCTGCTTCTCCAAAACAGCAGCTTTGGGCTTCACCGCAGTTTGTCCCGACCCGCGTTCACCCTAGAGTCCCGCGGGCACACTGCCCAGGACAGCTGCCACATCGCAGTGCAGGGCCACAGGGGCTGGCAACCCCATTCTGCCACCTTGCTGACGTGACTTGCCCGGAGGTTTTCCAGTTTTAGTGTGTGGTTTTCATTTATTTTCTCCTCGCCATCATTTAAAGTTGATTGCTTGAAATTTTAAGAACTCAGAATCCGGAAAATTCAAACAGTTCTCAAGTTTGGAAGTAGGATTGGAAATTATAGAAGATGAAACAGACATACAAAATTTAGCAGCTTTTCTTTACAATAGTAACAGACTTGCTGAACTAAAAATAGGTGTAGTACTATGGCATTTATTTCATTGCTATTTTACCTATTTTATATTGATAGATAAAATTGTGTCTATTCACTCTGTACAACTTGGTGTTTTGAAGTGTATATGTATGTGGAAGGACTAACTCTAGCTAGTTAACAAATGTATTCATGGCCATTATCAGCGTTTTCAAGTGTATTTCATTTTTCCATTTGTTGAATATCAGTTACTAATTACCATACCACACCATTTTTTGCTATAAAGCTTGTGAATCATGTAAAAAATAGCTTCATTTTTAGTTAAATTAATTTAATAACACATAAAACCACAGAACTGTTCATATTATATAAATGAGGTGCCATGAAGTGTTTAAATAAATGCAAACATTGTTCAATCAGATTAAAAAGATTTCAATTATACATCACTTCTTTATGGAGAAAACATTCAAAATCCTTCCTGCTCTTTGAGGTATATAGCACACAGTCACTGTCTGTAGTCAGCCTGTTGAGTGACTTTCTGCTAGCACTGATTACTTTTATTTACCTGCAATCAGTGCCCGCCCATTGATCAACTTTTCCTGTCAGCACTTCCCCCAGTCTCTGGGGAGTTCAGTTCTCAGGTGTCTAAGTAACTTTCGCTACTCAGATTTTTAGTTTACTTGCTTCCTCATGGACATTTGTGCATCTATATATTTTAAACTAAGTTATATGTCTGATAAAATTTATGGACTGTCAACAAAATAGAAAATCATTCTATTTACAGAATAGCATATGTCTTCATGAAACCTCTATTTTATGAAGGTTTTATTTATTCTTCATTAAGTGTATTATCTCATCTGCTTTTGAAAGTGGTACCTTCTTGTTATACTTGTAATTGTTTTTATGTGAGTAGCACTGTAATATTTTGGAGCAATAAATTTTATATTTTCATTCAGAGAAATTCAAATCCTTGAACTTTTGGAGCATAATCTGTGAAAATGTGCATGTTTTCTAAGTGAATTTTGTGATGCGGATGTACTTGTGTGATGCCTCTGAGGTGCAGAACTGGGACATCGCCCACACCTCATCTGTGTACTTAGAATCTTTGCTTCCTCCAGCCACACACTGCTCCTTCCAGGCTAACTCCGATCCTCACACCTGATGCCCCAGATTCTTTCCCATTAGTAGTCTAATTTCTGCACATGGATTAACAGAATATTAGTGGGAATCACCTACACTTTTTGTCATGGACATACTTTATTTTTGTTATATATTCTTTCTGGACACATTTTATTTTTCTTTTCATATGATGTTCTTATTATTGGTAAATTACATTATATCAGTGTAGTCTGCTGTTGATGAAAAATGAGGTATTCATACGCTTGGTGCATCTTTCTTTTTGTTTTAACATTTATTTAAAATTTTTTTCCAATCAGATTTTATTGGTACACTTTAGGTATAAATAACTATCACATTCATCATGGAGTTTGTAGCTGGACATGATAGAACTCGTTTCTTCTTTTTCCCATTCCCCGACTCTCCCTTCAACTCCACCTCTTACGAACACTTCATTTCCACGTTTCCTTCTCACTTGTTTTACTTTTCCCATATTTCCTTTTCCTCTCCCCTCCCTTCTCCCCTCCCCATTGTAACATTTTCTTCCTATTTCACAATATCTATTATACATTTGTGTCCTCATTTACACTGTTTCTCACACCAGAGAAACAATGTGGTATTTACACGTGTGTCCAATTTATCTCACTGAAGAGTAGAGCCTCAGGGTGCATCCATTTATCTTGGTGAACTTACAATACGAGTGCGTTTTGGTTGGAAACATATTTAGAAGACTAACTGCTAGATTTTACATAAAGTAAGTGTTTGCATTTCCATCCACACTGGGACTCTGGAAAATGAAATGAGAATACGAAGAATGTATGTGAACAGCAATGAATCGGAATATGCGTTTCTCTCCCAGGGAAAGGACCCTGCTCATCTTTAGCACATGCCGTCGAACTGTTTCCTTGGACAAGTTTCCCTCCCACTGCCATCCTGAGAGTTCAGGGTGCTGCCTGGCGCTGCCAGCCTTTTCCGTTTTGCTCTCTGGCAGCTCTGTATTAAGTGCTTGTGGCTTCATCTTCTCAGTAACCGACACAGAGAGAGTCATGTTGCCTGCATATTGTCTCTGCTATGGGTTTACACCGGAGACTTTGGCCAAGGAAATGTAGTTACTTTGGCCAAAAATTGTGGTCCATGTAATGTTTTTCATCTCTGACAGGAGCCGTAAATGTATGTGACCAGCTCATTTTCTTGTCCCTACCCAGTAGAATGGCATGCTCTGGGTGCCTGCCAAATTCAAGCATGCAGTGCAGAATTGAATACAACCTCTTCCTTAAGTAGAACTATCTAAGCCATCCTGAAGGTCCATACATAAGAAATAAATATATATTGTTAAAAGACAGCTAAGTTTGGAAATTATTTGTTAGGAGCAAAATTGTGCCTATTAATTGTATAATCTATAGTGACTGATAAAACATTGTACACAAATCTACCTTATCATAAATGTTTGTGTTCCTTCATCAAGAGCATAATCCTGTTTTTATTTATGTGATGATATGAATAGTTCATAATATTTGTTTTTGTGTTGATTGACCCAGTTCATTCCACAGATTATTCCTGTGAATTTTGTGACATTTTTATTCTCGCCTCAGGAAAGCTGTGTTCTATCATTTCCCCCCTGCTATCCCTCTTTATTGACACAGTCTGGAAGTATCATCTTAACCTATTAAGGCATAAAATCACCTTTGGAGCTGAAGGCCAGAAGCATCTAAATTTCGGATAGATCTTATGAATGAATGTTCTATAGGCATCATTACTTCACACTTTCATTCAATTTTTAAAAACTTCTACAAAAAAGGAGCATTAATCTTAAAAACACACGAATTGCACTAATGAAAGTCTATGTATCTGATTCCTATGACAAAACATGACACATAACATATTTTGTGAAACTAATGCATCAAAATCCTTAATTTAATTAGGCTGCATGTGAAATATTGCATGAGTGCCTATGTGAGCAGCGGGAGGCAGGCATTGTTTAGTTCAAAGCGATACAGTGTCGGGGAACCTGTGATATTACTTCACAGTGTACTTACACGCATATAAAGGTCCACAGCACACATATATATTGCTTTATCTAACCATATAGGAGTGTTTAATGCATGTGAAAAAGTGGAGGTATCAGTGTGTGTCACGCTGTGGAAAGTACGTCATGAAACAATTCTGTTCAGTGTCAAAAAGATGATGTTTCAAGAAAGCCGAGGGTGCAGGTAACATTAGCCGAGATTTTAGGGATTAGTAGAATTCACATGACAGGAGGCAGCAAGGATGCATGCTTGAACATGAATGGCGTGGCTGAGGGGAGGCAAAGCGCGTTCCGCAGCGCAAGCATAGAATCCTGGGCTGCAGGAGGAGGCTGCTTGAGTAGAAGGAGCGTTAGTAGTTTGGCTCTGCGTGGCTTCAGTTATCTCCGCAGTCACTCAGAGAGGTGCACTCAGACTGAGTCCAGCCATGGACGGTGAGCCCTGTAGCTCAGGGTCTTCCTAGCCCCAAAGTGTTTCCCGCAATCACGGCCCTCAAAGCCCCTCTGATGTCTTTGTTCCTCAGTGTGTAGATGATGGGGTTTAGAAGTGGGGTGACTATGGTGTAAAACAGAGAGACGAACTTCCCCTGGTTTTTGGAGCTGCTCTTGGCTGGTTGCAGGTACATGAAAATGATGGTCCCGTAGAAAATGACGACCACCAGCAGGTGAGAGGAGCAGGTCCCGAAGGCCTTTTTGCGCCCTGCGGCTGATTTGATCCTCAGCACAGCTTGGGTTATAAAACCGTAGGAGACTAAGATGAAGGACACGGGGACAATCAGGAAGACCACACTGGCCATGAAGAGTTCTGCCTCATTGAACGCTGTGTCCACACAGGCCAGCTTGATGAGCACAGGCACCTCACAGAAAATGTGGTCCAGCCTGCGGTGCCCGCAGAGGGGCAGTTGCAGCGTGAGAGAGCACTGGATGAGGGAGGTCACCAGGCCACTGAGCCACGCTGTGCTGGCCAGGGACGCGCAGAGCCGTGGGTGCATGACGGCCGTGTAGCGCAGTGGCAGGCAGATAGCAGCGTAGCGGTCATAAGCCATGACCGCCAGCAGGATGCACTCGGACGAGCCCAAGCCCATGGCCACGTAGAGCTGGGCCACGCAGCCGCTGTAGCTCACGGTTTTGTCCTTCTTGTTCATGGTGACCAGCAGCTGTGGGGCGACGCTGGTGGCGAAGCAGATGTCCACCCAGGAGAGGTTGCTGAGAAAGAAGTACATGGGAGTGTGGAGCTTGGGGTCCAGGCAGGACACCAGGATGATGGCCGTGTTCCCCAGAAGATTCAGCAGGTAGAAGTGCAGAATGATGACAAAGAGGAACCTCTCCAGCTGGGGCTGGTCTGAAAATCCCAAGAGGAGGAAGCCCTTCTCTGAGCTGCTGTTGGTTTCCTCCATTTTCCTAGAGCTTTGGTGTCAAAAACGATCAGTGTTCTGGGGAAAGAAGGCAGTGAGGTCCACACTGGCAGCCCCAGTGTTTTCCTGTTCGATTATGTTTCCTCCACACCCCCGGCCATGTTATAAAGGCCAGCACCTTGCTTGACATAATCTCATTGGTAGGAACCACTTTCTGCTGCTAGTTTCCTCATATAAGCTCTCAAATAAGCAACAAAATAATTGTT
This sequence comes from Hydrochoerus hydrochaeris, assembly GCA_004027455.1. Lineage (NCBI taxonomy): Eukaryota > Metazoa > Chordata > Mammalia > Rodentia > Hydrochaeridae > Hydrochoerus > Hydrochoerus hydrochaeris. The sequence continues at coordinate 20,838 of PVLA01011329.1, forward strand.
TAAATAAAATTTATTTTATTTGTAGCCATTCATTTTTCATCTATTTTTATACTTTGCCATTTTTAATGGGATCTAGTTGCATATTAAAATGATCTACTTATACAGAAAAGCAAATGACCCAGTGTTTTTTTTTTCTCCTGTAAATGTTTTATTCTATAGCTATGTAAGTCTTGGCCAATATTCAAAAACTTCCATCAAAATAATGTTAGATACCATACCAAAATGATGATGTTAAGTACCATATCAAAACATGAAGCAGGATCTGCAAAATGAAGGCTATAGGTATAATTACTGCACATCTATCTCTGTAAAATTATGGGAGATACCAAATAAAGATTATTGAGAAATGTAAGAACAACAGAAGACTAAGAGAAAGCGAACATGCTTAGCTGTAGTTGCCCCATTGGCTTCAGGAGTGTAACACACACTCCATGTGATTATCCATTGTGAAGGTGTCAGACATGGAGCTCAGAGCTGTTTTGGATTTGTTATTGTTATTTGTTTATCTCTTTTGCTTTTTGTTTTGCTTTTCTGCTTTCTTTCTCTTTTAAATTAAAAATAAAAACAAAAACACCACCAGACAAATGTCAGGCGGTGGCGTCCCTGGACGCGTGGTGGCTGAGCACAGCTTGGTGGGCCGGAAGCAGGAATCGTGGAGTGGAGCAGGGCTGGGAGGAGCTGTGGGAGCCTGCAGGGTGGCGGTGGCACTGAAGAGGCTCCGTGTGCCAGGCCCGGCTAGGGGTGGGACGGAGGGAAGGGACAAGGGCGCAGGAAGGCGGGGTGCAAGGCACAGGACCGAGGAGCTGCAAACCCTCTCAGTGGGGGCGTCCTGTGCAAGCCGCCTGCTAATAACCGGAAGCGCAAATTGGTATAGGGTGAATCTCATCTTAAGTCTTCTTACCACAAAGCTTTAACAGTCGGTCACGGTTCAGGCACTGAAGTCAGTCTGAGAAATACCTTGAAGGGCAGAATTAAAGGTGGCCAAAGACCCTGTGAAATTTATCATATCTGGTTAGGACAAATAATCGTCTAACAAAATGAGTCAAAATTGAGTTTTTAATATCATGTGGATGGGTGCAAAGAGAAGTGGTTTCAAAATTGTATTTCTTTCTCTGACTTTAGGAGAATTTTTATACCAGTAAGCTTATAAATGGGAATACAATCTGGTCACTTTCTGGTATCTGTTTGCCAGAGTGTTCTTTAAAATAAGGGGTTAGTTTAGCCCAATCTACTTGTTATGAACCCATTTTGTCAGAGCCATTGCCCCAAGATTTGGAAAAGCAACTGCAGTTCCACCCTCTGCAAAGCTGCATAACCCAAACCACAAAGTTTTCTGTATTGGATGTGGTTCAACCTTAGGGGCATGTTTCATTTCCAGGAGAATTTTGTCTGCGATGGATCAGTAGGCTCACATCCACGTGCTCCTCTAAATTTCCTTTCCAAATCAAAGTTAGCAAAGACGCTGACATTTTTACCTGCAGAATTGGTGAGTCATGCTTTAAAGAGATTCTATCTCACCGGTAACAATTTTAAGAATACCTGAGGTGGTGAACGATCCCAGCTTCTTGGACCATCCTTTCTTGTGTGGTATTTTTTTGTGTTTCCAATGATAAATCTCAGATTACATAGAAAATTTAAAATACAAGGGAGATAATATAAAACTTCCATTTCAGGGAAGAACTGGAGAAGAGGCCCCTCAGGTGAGGTGAGGAGAGGCTGTCTGCCTTGCTCAGTTGTATTCTCGTACACTTGGAGGTCAACAAAGAAAAAGGTCCACAGAGCAGCCGTATGCTACATGGGAACTTTGAGCTCCTCGGCAGGTCTTGGAAGGTGTGGGTGGCAGCATGGGTCCCTGTGGGGACAAAAAGCCTGTATGTAGAGTGTGGCCTATTTATCCTGGTGACTCCGCAGGGGCAGTGGGTCGGGCTCCCGGGGACCGGAGAGGATCAGGAAGGTTTATGGCCCCAGGGTCAGGACCTCTGAGGAAGCAAGGCTTCCCACCCTGCTGGCCAAGGCTCAGAAACAAACCCAGTGGGGTGGAGAAAAAGCCATGAGAGGCGCTTAAACTCCAGCGCTTCACAGAAGCAGATCTAATCAATCACTGTCGCAAAAGATTTTTGAGATGCAAAAGTGTGATTTTTTTTTAAGCAAGCAAAACTACTAAAATGTGAAGAAAAATTACATATCACAGCCAAGAAAATGGAAGAAAGTTTAGAAGAAAAAATATTCAGGAAAACTGAAAATCGTTGAGAATTTAAAATGGGAAATTAGTTTATCTGGAATTATGGTACAATTAATTACTTCTACAAGTAGAGAGAATGACCTCAGAAGTCTTTATCATCTCAGATCAGCATTTGTTTATAGAGTTACTACATACTCGTGACTGTGATTTTGTTAGATTACAAGTAGCATCGAGCCTTCCAGGGAAGGTGGCTGGCCACCTTGGGAAGTTTTGGAGTGCTGGCTCGGTGGTCATGAATTGCTTTAGGTGCTTGTTATCATGAAAATGCCTTATTTTCCAATCGATTTTGAAGGATAGTTGGGGGAGAGGGGAGGAGGGAAGGGAAAGGATAAGGGATGAAAAAAGAAAAGGAATTGGGATGTGTCACAGACGTGTGCTAACTTCCCACGAGGGATGTAAACACTATGTCCTGCGCACATGCGCTAATAAACTAAAATAAAAAAGATGGCCAGGCAGTCATGAGGTTCTTGATCACAAATTGACAAAGATCCCCTAGATCAGAATTTTCATTTTACACATGAGAAACTAGAACTTTCTAGAAACTAGAAAGCTTTATGAATTACAAAAGGTCACATGTCACACATATCAATGACATCAGAGGATATAATCAATTCACAGATCGAAATTTGTCACAGAGCCCTGAGGAAGTGCAAAGCCAAAGAGTTAAACATAAGAATAATGTAGAAATAGGTGATAGAGCTAGGCTAGAAGATACTGGAGGGAGGGGTACTTGAAATTAATTGACAAGGAAGCCTTCATTGAATAAACTGAAGATTGGTGGCAGGATTGTTTCAGTCACTGAGTTTTATTCAGAATATAAGTTCAACTTGTCTGTAGTTTTTCACTAACAAAAATTAGTGCTTCAAGTTCACATTCTGTATTAAATTGTAATATTAAAATATATTTAGTCATATATTGATTGCTATTTGTCTTTTTAGTAAATTAACAGTAATAACAATTGTTCAACAATATTACATGTTACTATTTCAGGAACATGTTCCAAATGCAAATATATCAGTTGATAAAGTATTTCCCTGTGTGCCTAAGTCCAGACTGAAGAGTCCTGGTTTCCTTCATCCCGAAGTACATAAGTGAGCTTGATACATTTGGAGACTCAGGACAGCCACACTCATCTCCTAACCTGTAGACTAAGAGTAATTCAACAGAAAAGGCCAAGGGAGACTGCCTGAAGTTATCCTCCTGGATACGTTAGTGATTCAGGAGAAGCTGAGATTTATGCATGTCTAATGTGTGCTAGCAGGATGGCATGATTTATGGGCAGATAATACAGAGAATGTTACAGAGACAGCACAGAGAGAGAGAGAGAGAGAGAGAGAGAGAGAGAGAGAGAGAAGGAAACAGGAGACTGGGATTTACACAGACACACACAGAAACAGAGAAAGATAGAGACAGAGACAGAGGAAGAGAGACTGATTCACATTTCCTTTATCCACGCATTCATCAAGAAAAAGTAGGTCGTAGATACCTTCTTTGTATTCACATTAGCTATTGTGAATGATGAGCCAATGAACACAGACGTCTCTTGCAGATGATGAACATTTTCCTTTGGCAAAAGTGCTGGACCATATGTTATGGAATTTTTTTAAGGAACCTCCATAATGTTCCATAAGGGCTCCATCATTTGGATTCCTACCAATGATGTACAAGGATTCCAGTTTTCCACTCTCATGCCAATATTAGCTCCCTCACCATCCTCTAACTGCCAGGTGGGGTACCATCTCATGAGTTTTAATTTGCATTTCTCTGATGATTAGTGATATTGGACACATTTTTTATGTGCAGCAGATCATCTGTATGTTTTATTTGGAAAAAGTCTTCTCAACATTTGTTTATTGTCATTGAGCTTTATTCTTGAAGTAGGGACACTACTCTTCATGGAATGACAAAATAGATCACCATAATGGACATTTTCTAGAGCATGAAACATTACTAAAATACTATTGTTTCAGTACTTGACACGTAAACTGGAGAAAGATTGTCCCCATTTGCTGGCTTTCCCCTCCCCGGAAACTGTGCGGCTTTCACAGCCTACTGGAAACGTTGGGCAGCTGGTATCTTGGTGGGTCCTCCCAGTTCCAGCATGGCCGATTCTTGGGAACCACTGGCTTTTCTCTCCCTAATTCCGTATTGTTTTTACATTTTATGTAAATTCCAGTTTTTTGGAGTTTCATTTTGTATAGTTGCTATTATTGTATCAGTAAGCTCATTGATCTTTTAAAAATGTTTATAATGGATTATTTTTTATCAGTCTCATATCATACAAATTTTACTTCACATGACTACAGTTTTTATTTCAGGAGGTTCCCTTGGGTTAGTCACATAATTTCATGTCTACTTAACTTTTTAACATGTGGTGAGCAGTCATAAGAACTCTTCAACTGACTTGCCTTCTGATTGTCACATCTGCTCCTCTTCAGGATGTTTTTAATGGTCAGTCTTCCACCACGGGTTGGACTGCCCAGCCTCTATGCATAGCAAGTCGTCTTTGAGAAGATGCTATACCTGTCATGAATTTCACCTTTTAAATATGCCCAGGCATTGTTAGAATTCACATTTCCAGTATTTCTACAGACTGAGGCAAGTAGCTCCTCACGACGCCTCCAGTCTGTGAGCTGGAGCCGCTCCATTCTCGCGCTACATGCAGCAGCCCGCAGGCTCCCCAGCCGGGCCTGTGCCGCTCTCTTAGAGGAAGCCTTCACGTCCTCATGCATGTGCCAGGCTGTGCTGTGTTGTCCCCAGATTTTCTTCTCTGTGGAGCTCACAAGCTGTTTTAGACCCTACTTTGCCAATTCCAGCCCAGGGTGTCTTCCCAGAGCCAGTTCCACCTCTGCCTCCACAGTGCAGGTTTCGGGGCCTCCCCCAGAGCCTGCAGAGCTGCCAGTGTGTGTGTGTGTGTGTGTGTGTGTGTGTGTGGCAGACAGCGGGGGCAGCCCAGGGACTATTTTCATTTGTTTTAGATCTCTCAAGATTTTCATTTTATCCTGCATATTTGCCATTGTCTTGAAACTTGCATTTAAAATGTACTTGGTTAGGAGTTTCTCGATTCCTCTAAGGAGGGTGTGGTAGAAATCTCTGCCCATCTCCTGAGATTCATGTGTGGGTGTTCTTGGCCTTGTATCACACCCGTCCCTCAAGGGAGACCTCAGCTCCATGATTTTACTAGCAGTGGGCAGGACAGTGTGAGGGGTGGGGCGCCATTTTTGGGTAAGTAATGAAAAGAGAAGACCCTCCCAAGGGTGCTGTCCATAGCTGCCTGGTCCCCCACTTGCCAGGATGGGGAGTTGCTGCCTCCTTCTGAGCAGCCCCACCTGCAGCACCAGGGCTGCAGACCCTAGAAGGAAATGCAGAGGGACAGGCCTCACGGTGGCCTCAGAGGAGGGCCAAGCAAACAGCCTGCGCACAGCCTCCAGGAAGCCGAGGCACTAGCATTCGGAAAGGTCATGCTTGGTTTCCTGATGCACAGCAACTGTAACCCAGGGGACAGTGCATGCTTGTCTGAAACTGTGAGACTGGGAACTTGTTAGGCAGCAATTAGCAAAGGTTTCAGTGCCTGGACAGGGATCATGCCATAAACAGGGCTCTGATCCGAGTGTCCTTGAGCCCGGCAGTGGCTGAGGACACAGGATGAGTGTGGATGTGAGTGTGAAGCTTTCCCACAATTGATGGGGCTGCCTGGCTGCAGCAAGTTAAGGGCTGTTATTGGAAACCAAAGTAAGTGCAGACTTTGTCAGGTATCTCAGAATTGTTACTTACATGCTTACGCTTTACTGTGGGAAGTAGAAAATATACCCAATAAACTGGATAGCCTAGCTGAGGATAGTTCTAAGTGCTGTTAAAAATGTTGCCTAATTTCTTCTCATTTGCTTATATTAAAATGCAAGAAGACACATATTAAATTGAAGAGTTTTAAATAGAATGAAGCCAAACTTGGTCATTTTGGTCATGGTTAACACACTTGGCTGTAAAATGAATTTAAAGCTCTTAAAAACAATTTCTGAGCAAAGAACAAAACCAGGCTATTGCCAGGAGGCTTGCTTTTCTTTGTGAAGCCTCAGGAAAAAAGTTCTTCCAATCCTATTGGGAAGTACTTCATTAAATTGGTTGACTAACCTGCAAGTAAAACCCCAAGGGTTGTTCTTTGGACCCGTCCTTTCCAATTAAATATAATAAGTCATCTTTCAAAAACCAGAAGCCTGAGGGAGAAGGGCAGGTAAAGGTGTAGGAGGGAAGAGGGGGAGTTTTGGGTCTCAGCACCACAGCCGGCCCTTTAGGGAGGAGAGACCTTGTCCCAGGAGAGGGCAGCTGAGCCAGAGATGGACCTTTGGATTGGCCCCTGGAGAACTGCTCTGTCTCTGCTTCGTGCTGCCTCTCTGCCGCCTGCATCATCCTGGCAGGTGACCTTGGGGAGTGACCCACAATACAAGCAGCACCAGACCCCAGAGGCACACTGCGCCTGGATCCAGGAGAGGTTTGTCCCACAGGCAAATTCTGAAATAGGGTGCCCCTACCTGGAGGTGTCAGCTGTGATCAGTGTTTAAACAGCACTTTTTGGTATCTCAGCTGTTTAATTTGCTGTGATTATGCTCTTTGTGTACAAACGAGGCATTGGTGGTGTGATCACAATATATGGTCAATGTTTGTTTGACTGAAAAAAATCCTAGTAAAAGACGCATTGTGATTCATCTTCAGAATCCTCTCCCTTGCTTCAAACACGTTTACCCCACCTTTCTTGCTACTTGCTGTAGCAGTTTGGAAGCCCTCCTTTGTAAGTGACTTTATAAGACGTGATAAAAAAATAGTGAACGCTGTTGCCAAGTGCCATCCACCAGAGGGCAGAAAAATAACTCAAAAAACAAACAATGAAAGTGATTACAGAGATCAAAGAAGAAGCAAATAAGCAATTTTGTGAGGAAATTACTAAAATGATCATGAACTTAATTAAGATGTAAGTAAACAGCTCAGTGACTCAATCACTAAGACGATCAACCAATTTAAAGAAGATAGGAACAAGCAACCGAGTAAATGCAGGAAGAAGACAAGACAGAACATGAAAGGTAACTGCAGTAAATGACCTGAGGTTATAAAGGACAATCAAGCAGAGATCCTGGAATGAAAAATTCATCTGAAATCTATGTCATTGGAAGGTTGGCCAAAGAGAGGATGCCAGGACTTGAAGACAAGGGTGACGTGAGATTATATTTACTCAGTAACACTGAAAAAGAGTCAGCTAAAACTAATTGAAGAGCTCTAGAGGACCCTAGAAGAACAAACTTTGGAATCGTTGTCCTTGAGGAGGGGGTAGATGCAGAGTCTAATGGTATAAAAATTTTATTCACCAGAAGTATGACAAAAATATTTTACAAATATAGAGAACAGATGCACAGCGACATAAATGAGGCATTTAGAACTCTGTATACAGGACCCTCCAGCACACACCATAGGCACAACTACAAGAATTCAGGTCAAAAAAAGAATCCTAAAAGCTGTCAGAGAAAACCCAAAATGACACAGAAAGCAAACTCCTAAGAGTAGCAAGAGATTCTCTAGAAATACTGTGAAGGTAAATGAACTAAAGGTTTAAAAACCTAAAAGAGTATAATTTCCCCCCAAAATTACTGTATCCTGTAAAATTATTCTTCAAAATTCATGGAGAACTACTTTCTAGTTTCTACTTTCTACATTTTCTATAAAAAAGATAATGACCACCAAATCAACATGGCAGAACATATTTCAGGGAATTTTGAAAAGAGACGAAGAAGTAAACCATACCCTGGAGTCCAAAAGAAAAAATAAATCTCAATGGGAGAAAAAGCAAAACGAAAATAAAAATAAAACAAGTGTAGAGAGATACTATAATGACAGGAATTTTAGATTTTATTTTATTTTACAGAGAATAAAACAAAAGTGGACAGAATAAAGCAGATCAGAACAGAACAATGCAAGCAACACAGCACTTCACAACAAGACAATCGGATATCAATAGTAGCTATCATAATGTCTCTTTCTTTGAAATAGTTGAGCTTAGCTTCACACGCAATAATATCAAACATAACAAAATAGAATAAAACCATTCAAGAGAATGAAAGTATTACAAGGCATTTTGAACCAAATAACAGAAAATGAAAAATGGCTACTATAACATCTCATTTTCCATAAAAATTTGTTTATATTATTACACATATTAAAATCCAACAAGACACAACATGCTAGAATCAATGGTAATAGAAGAACAAAAGCATGTTAGGACTTCAAAGCAAGATGACATTAAATCAGCAATGGCTGCCACAGTGTCTTGTTTTCTTCAAAGTAGCTGTGCATACCATCACACAAAATAAGATCAAACAAAACAGAATAAAAACATTCCAACCAATGACTGAAAACATTATAAGACTTCAAAGCAATATAATGGGAAACCATGATTACCCTAAAATTTTATGTACTCTTACCATTTCTTACACTAGGGAGACTATACGGAATTTATACATGTGAATTTGAGTTTATGTTGCTTATGAGTATGGTCTCAAGTTGCATCCATTTATTTATAAATATCTCAATGTGATCATTCTTTATAGCTGAGTAGTACTCCATTGTATAAAAGTACCACAATTTTTTAATCCATTCCTCAGTTGATGGGCATTTAGGTTGTTTCCAATATCTGGCTATTGCAAATTGTGCTGCTATAAACATAGGTGCACATATATCACTGTGGTAAGATGTTCTTTTGGGAATATGCCTAGGAGTGGAATAGGTGGGTCAAATGGGACTTCCAATCCCAGCTTTTTGAGGAATCTCCAGACTGACCTCCACAGTGGTTGCACCAGTCTACACTCCCACCAACAGTGCAGAAGAGTTCCTTTTTCCAGACAGCATCTCCAGCATTTGTTGTTAGTAGTTTTCTTGATCCTGGCCATTCTTTCTGGAGTGAGATGGAATCTCAGTGTGGCTTTAATTTGCATTTCTCTAATGACTAATGATGATGAACATTTTTTCATGTATTTATTTACCATTCATATTTCTTCATCTGAGAACTGTGTGTTCATTTCGGATGCCCATTTTTGGATTGGGTCTTTGAATTCGGGGGTCTGATTTTTTAAAATTCTTTATAAGTTCTAGACAAGCATCCTTTGTCTGAGGGACAGTTAACTAAGATTTTTTCCCAGTTTGTGGGTTTTCTTTTCACTCTGCTGGAGATTTTTTTCAATATGCAGAAACTCTTCACTAAGACATAATCCTAATTATTGATTCTGGGAAGTATTTCCTGTGCAGTTTAGTTCTTCTTCATGAATTCTTTACCTACCCCTATGTCTTCAAGATTTTTACCTATTTTTCTTCCAACATATTTAGTTTTTAGTGTTTCTGTTTTAATATTCAGATCTTTGATCCATTTAGATTTTAGTTTAGTACATGGTGACAGGCATGGGTCTAGTTTTAGTTTTCAGCAGATGGATGGATAGCCAGTTTTTCCAGCACCATTTATTAAGGAGACTATTGTTCTTCCAGTGAACATGCTTGGCCCCTTTATCAAAGATAAGGTAGTTGAGTGTGTTTGTAGTGGTGGCTGTATCTTCTAGTCTATTCTATTGATCTTCAGGTCTGTTTTTATTCCAGTACCATGTTGATTTTATAAGAGTAGCTTTGTAGTATAACTTCAAGTCAGGGATTGTGATGCCTCCTGCCTTGGCTTTGCTGCTTAGAATTGCCTTTGCTATTCTAGGTCTCTTCTGTTTCCAGATGAATTTTAGGAGTGATTTCTCTAGATCTATGAGGTATGTTAGTGATATTTTCATTGGGATTGCATTGAATGTGAATAACAATTTTGGGAGAATGGCCATTTTCACAATATTTATTCTTCCTATCCATGAACAAGGGATGTCTTTCCATTTTCTGAGGTCTTCTTCGATTTCTTTTTTCAGGGTATTATAATTTTCCCTTATAGCTCTTTTACTTCTTTGATTAGATTAATTCCTAAGTATTTAATTTTTTTGGATGTTAGTGTGAAGGGTATGGCTTCTCTTATTTCTCTCTCAGTGATTTTGTTGTTAGTGTATAAGAATGGTATTGATTTTTGAGTATTGACTTTGTATCCAGCTGTTTTGCTGAATTTATTTATTATATCTAGGAGACTTTCAATGGAGGTTTGGGGGCCTTCTATGTAGAGCATCATGTCATCTGCAAATAATCATAATTTAACTTCTTCTTTTCCTCTCTTTACTCCTTTTATTTCCCTCTCTTGTCTAATTGCTCTGGCTAGTATTTCCAGTACTATATTGAATAGGAGCAGTGATAAAGGACATCCTTGTCTTGTGCCTGATTTTAAGGTAAAGGCTTTCAATTTTTGGCCATTTAATGTAACACTGGAAGTTGGTTTGTTGTAGATGGCCTTTATCATATTGAGGTAAAGACCATCTATTCCAATTCTCTGTAAGGTTCTTATCATGAATGGGTGTTGGATCTTAGCAAAAGCTTTTTCTGCATCTATAGAAATGATCATGTGATTCTTCCTTTTGACTCTATTGATATGGTGGATTACATTTATTGATTTATGTATGTTGAGCCATCCCTGCATGCCTGGGATGAATCCCACTTGGTCATGGTGTATAATTTTCTTGATGATTTGCTGCATCCTGTTTGCCAATATTTTATGAGAACTTTTGCATCTATGTTCATCAGGGAGATTGGCTTGTAGTTCTCTTTTTTAGATGGGTCTTTCTCAGGTTTTGGTACTAGAGTAATATTTGTTTAGAAGAATTGCTTCCCTTTCAATTTCATTGAACAGTTTGAGGAGTGTTGACATTAAGTCTTCTTTGTAGTTGTTGTAGAATTCCGCAGTTAATCCATCTGTGCCTGGGCTCTTATTTTTTGGTAGGGACTTAATTACATTTTCAATTTCATTAATAGAAATTGGGTTATTCAGCAGTTTTACATCTTCTTGATCCAGCTTTGGTGTTTCATATGTTTCTAGGAATCTGTCCATTTCTTCTGTGTTATTGAACCTATGAGAGCAGAGGTTTTTGAAATAGGTGCTGATGATCTTCTGTATTTCCACAGAGTTGGTAGTGATTTCACATTTTTCTTTCTGTATTGTATGAATTTGAGTCCTTGCATTTTTACAATAAGGTTAGCTAGGGTCTTATCAATTTTATTTATTCTTTCAAAGAACCAACTCTTTTTTTTTTTGTACCAGGAATCGAACTCACGACTTTGTGCTTGCAAGGCAAGTGCTTATGTCAGTGAGCTAAATCCCTGGCCCAAAGAACCAGCTCTTTGATTCACTGATTCTTCACATTGTTTTCTGTTAGTCTCTATTGCATTAATTTCTGCTCTGATCCCTACAATTTTCTCCCTTCTTTTGGCTTTGGGCTTGGCTTGCTCTTCTTTTTGTAGATGTTTGAGTTGTAGTATTAGTTTGTTTATTTGTGTTTATTCTGTTTTCCTAATGAGGGAACTCAGTGCAATAAATTTTCCTCTGAGTATGGCTTTCATGGCATTCCACAGGTTCCAGTATGTTGTATTTGTATTTTTGTTTGCTTGTAGATATTGTTTAATTTCTTCTTTAGTTTCTTCTGTGACCCATTGATTGCTCAAAAGTGTATTAATCAATTTCCATGCATTTCTGGGGTTTTTGCAGTTTCTTTTATCATTAATTTCTAGTTTCATGGTGCTATGATCCGATTACATGCATGGGATAATTTCAATTCTTTTGCATTTACTTAAATATGTTCTGTGTGCTAGTATGTGGTCTCTTTTTTCATTTTTAAAATTTTATTTAAAGAGAGAAAAAGTAAAACTGACAAAAGAGAAGAAACAATACAGAATTTCAAAGAAAAGAAATAAACAGTAAGAAATCACTAGTTGATAAATTATATATTGTCTTCTAGATATAATTGTTCAAGTTACAAAATTAAAGCATACAGAGTGTACATTCAAACAGTGAGGTTGCAAAGAGTTCTGTTAAATGATCCAACAAAAACTTAGCAACATGGTTATTGATCCTATACATGCAGTTATACCCTTTAGAGTGTTTTCTTTTCCTCCTTTCGCTTTTCAAGTCCATTATCTGTTTAGTTATATCATGTTTCAGCTTGCTCAGTAGCTTACTGATCTATTTTGTTATTTACTTTTTAAAAATTTATTTTTTAAAAATTATTTTGAAGGTAGCAAAATACAACAGAACAAGACAGAACAAAGCCAACTGAGATAGTGCAGTGAAAGTGGTACAGAAACCCTCAACAGGTTACTGGCATAACAATAATAGGCACCACAGTATATACCGTTATCTTCACAACAATTATTCTTTCAATCACATATAGCCAAATCAAAGGAAATATAGAACATTCTAGAACTTATTAAAACAGAACATTGAATAGAGCCATATCATTAATCAGAACAAAGCAAAACAATGATAACAATATTTGCCTTCAAAGAGATGGTAGAAGGAAATCCTCCCTATTTATTACATTGCGTATGGTCAACCTCTCAAGAGATGTTTAGATGTCTGGCTCTCACTTGCTAACAGGTGAGGGGGGTTTGATTCTCAGCCTGTGTGCTGGTAGGCTCATGGGAGCCACTGAGTGATTCTTCTTCTGCCTCATGCCAGGAGTGCTTACTGAGAGGGTGGGAAAATTGCCTTTCTGTGTTGCACCTTGAGTCCCTCCATGTTCGGAGCTCTGGAGCTGCTGGTTCTCCTCCCAGCTCAGGCCAGGAGCCCCCACTGGGAGGGCTGGCAAACTGCCTTTGTGTGCTGTACCTTGAGTCCCTCCATGGTCAGAGCTCTGGGCCTGCTGGTTCTCCCCTAGTATATGGTCTCTTTTAGAGAATGTCCCATTTACTGCTGAGAAGAATGTATATTCTGATGTTGTTGGATGGAACACTCTGTATACATCTATCAAGTCCATTTGTTCACAGGTGTGATTCAGTTCTGTTATTTCCTTGTTGATTTTCTGTCTAGTTGATCTGTCTCTTTGTGTCAATGGTGTGTTAAGGTCTCCTATTATAGTTGTGTTATTGCTTATTTGATTTTTCTTTTCTCTTAATACTTGCTTTGTATTGCTGGGTGATTTGGAATTTGGTGCATATATATTTAAGATTGTTATCTCTCCCTCTTGAAGTTTTCCCCTAACTAGTATGTAGTGACCTTCTTTATCTCTTTGGATCATTCTTGGTTTGAAGTTCACATTGTCTGCAAACAGAATAGTTACCCCTATAGTTCTTTCTGAGCTCCTGTTGCATGAAGCATTGTTTTCCATCCTTGGACTTTCAGTCTATGAATTTCCTTTTGGGTTAGATAGGTTTCTTGTAGACAGCATATGGTTGGATGTTGTTTCTTGATCCATTCTGCCAGTCTGTTTCTTTTAATTGGTGAATTGAGGCCATTTACATTAATGGTTATAACTGTTATATATCATTTTATTGTTGACATGTTATCTTTCTGCTGTTGTATCTTTACCTTTCCATTTTGTTTATCTGTCTTGCTTAGTGGTTTTTTTCCTATGTGTATCTAGAATGTCTTTGAGTATTCTTTGCAGGGTTGGTTTGGTGGTCGTGAAGTTCTTCAGCTGTTCTTTGTCATGGAAGTATCTTATTTCTCCATCCATTTTGAAGGACAGTTTTGCAGGGTCCATCAGTCTGGGTTGGAAGTAATTTTACTTTAGGATCTGGAATACTTCACTTCATGCTGTTCTTGACTTTATTGTTTGTGTTGAGAAGTGTGCTGTGATTCTGATAGATTTTCTTTTACAGGTGACCTGTCTTATGTCTCTAACAGCTTTTAATATTCTGTTCTTATATTGGATTTCTGGGATGGTGATTGTTATATATCTGGGTATAGTTTTATTTTGGTTATGGCTATTTGGAGTTCTATATGCTTCAGTAATCTGAATGTCAGTTTCCATTCTCATGTTTGAGGAATTTTCAGCTATTTCTTCTATAAATAGCCTCTTTGTGTTGTCCACTTCTTTTTCATTTATCCCTATTAATCTTATGTTGTTTTCCTTTGCATAATCTTGCAACTGTTGAATTGCTATTTCCTGATTGCTTATTATTTTTATAAAATCTTTCCTTTTATTTTCACTAGCTGTAATCTTATCTTCGAGGTCTGAAATTCTATTCGTTGAGATGGTTTTGGCAACTTTCAATAGGATTTTTGATTTCCTGTATATCTCTGAATCTGCTTCATGTATTCTGTTTGTTTCTTATATTGTTCATTCAGGGAATCTATCTTTTTGCTTTTTTTCCTCTAATTTTTTAGCTGTGTCTTCTTTAGATGCGCTCACTATTTCTTTCACTACTTTTATCATTTCTTCTTTTACCTGGGAGATTATTTCTGATTTGAGTCCCTTCATAGCTTCCCATACTTGCTTCTTTATTTCATTTGGTATCATTTCAGGTATTTCAGGTGTATGACTAGTGTGTTCTTCTATGTACGTGGCTCCCAGGCTTTCTTGGGATGTGCTGGAGGTTTGAGATTGCATTTTGGTCTTTCATTTTGTCATTTTCCTATATTTCTGTGTTTCAAGTGATGTTCCAAAACTTTCCCTGAGCATGTTGGAAATCACTTCCTGCACCCTAGGCTCTTGGGACTCATGCAGCTTTGACTCCCCTTGCAGTGTGGGCCTGCCTCCCCTCTCAGCATGGGCCTGGTAATAAATGCATTTCAATAATAACACTCAATGCAAATGATCTTAGCACTCCAGTCAAAAGATACGAACTGGCAAATTAGATAAAAAAAACAGTACCCATGGATATGCTGCCTATAAGGATCACATCTCACTCACAAATCTGCAGTTGGAAAATAAAACAAAGCAAAAGGATTCAAAACAATACTCTATGCAGTTTTATCCCCAAAGCAGGCAGGACCGGTACTCTAATATTTGACTATGTTGACTTCAAACAAAGAAAATCATTGATAAAAGGAACAATTCATCAATAATAGCAGTTGTCAATTGATGTACTGAAATTCAGCAAATTGAATTTTATTAAATGAAAAGTACTTGATAAAAGGGCATATAGACTCCTGGAGGACCTTAGTAGCCAGTGGGAGTGTCAGCCACCCCTTTACTCCACCTGGAGGATCTCAGCAGCCAGCAGGAGTGTCAGCAACACTCTCCTCCACCTGCAGTACCTCAGTGGGCTGGTGGAAACATTGATTACCTCTTCCCTCACCAGAAGATTTCAATGAACAAGCAAGAGGCTTGGCAACCCATCTCCCTACCCAGATGACCTCGGTGAGCAGGCAAGAGCATGGGTGAGTCCCCCTCCAATTAGAGGATTGGCAGGAGTCTCAGTGACCCTCCTCACACTGAGAAGGCTTCAGTAAGTAGGAGAGGGTGCAGGTGAACCCTTTCCCCACCTAGAGGACCTTGGAATGCTTGCAAAAGCATGGTGAGCCCTTCTTCCACACAGAGGACCCCAGACAGGCCAGTGAGAGTGTTGGTAAGGCCTCACCCCACCTAGAGGAACCCAGGTGGGCCCAAAAGGTCCCCAGTGACACAGTAGGGTCACAGAAGGGGTGCACACTATGTACAGGTGGGTCTGGCAGCCTGGAACAGTCTGAAGCTTCAGCAACAATAGAAGGTAAGGGTTGGTTCACATCAATACTCCTAGGCTACTCAGTGAGGGAAGAATCCAGGACTCACTCAAATGGCCCTGTTGGAGGAATTCAAGTGACTGGCCCTCCTCTACACTGTGGAATCTGGCAACTGCATGAACATCAGCCACACAGTAGAACCCTAAGACACACACAACAGACAATGGAGATGAGCAGGATTGAAAAGATCAAAATAATAACCAAGAGGTGAAAATGAAAAAACAAAAAAGCAAATGCAATATCAAACCCCCAGTCCATCTGGAACAAGTACAAGAGACATAGATATAGGAGCTATTGTAAATAACACACCTGAAATTTCTGAAAAGAGAGCAAATGAAGTAAAGAAACAAATCCATTAGTCTATAGAGGAAATCAGATCATAAATAATCTCTCAGGTATAAAAAGAAATGACAACCTTAATGGAGGAATTAGCATAGCTAGAGAAGAAATAGATAAAAAAGTACAAGTGGATAGGAAAATGATAAAACCTTGAATGAAGAATATAGGAAAGAAATAGAATGCATGAAACAAATTCAAACAAATATACAGAAAATTAAAAATTCCATTGAAAGCTGGAAAAGCTGCCTAAACAAAACTGAAGGTAGACTTTGAGATCTTAAGTACAGGATTGTGACCAGCAATCATGAAAGAAAAGAATTCTGAAAAATAACAAATGACCATGAAATAACAATTCAACAGCTCTAAGATAATGTAAATAAAAATGATATAAGACTGATAGATTCCAATGAAAAGGTAGGAGTCAATATAAATGACATAAAAAATTTGCAGAATAGCAGAAAATTTTCCAAGCATGAGAACAGAATCTGATATATAGGTAAGTGAACTCCAAATAGCCATAACCAAAATAAATCTACACTTAGACATATAATAAATAAGAGCCTAGAAATTCAGCACAAAAACAGAATAGTAAAAAAAGAAACAGATTACTTATCAAGGAAAACCCATTAGAATCAAGGCTGACTTTTCGACAAACTCTGAAGTCAAGATGAGCTTGGATTAAAATATTTCAAGCCATGAAAGGAAACACCTTCCAACCCAGATTGATACACTCTGCAAAACTATCTTTCAAAATTGATGGAGAAATAACATGACAAAGGACAACTGAAGAAATTGGTGTTCAGCAAGCAACCCAAAAAAGAGTATTGAAATATATTCAAGAGTGAGATAAAAATGATCACAATTACAAGAACAATGACAAAAAGAAAACCTCCCCAGGCAGGGTAAGCAATTAAACAAAGGGGGAAAAGCAAGGAACCAGCAACAGAAAATAACATGACAAAATAAGCTAATACATATTAATTATAACCATCAATTTAAATAGTCTAAATTTAACAATTAAAAGAAATAGATTGACAAAGTGGATCAGGAAATGAGATCCAACAATATGTAGTATAGAAGAAACACATTTAACTACAAAAGAAATTCATACACTGAAAATCAAAGGATGGAAAACAATATTCCATGCAATAGGAACCCAGAAAAAAGCAGGCACAGCTATTTGGTCTTCAGACAATGTGAACTTCAAACCAACCATGATCAAAAGAGATAAAGAAATTCACTACATGCTTGTTAGGGGAAAAATTCAAGAGGAAAAGATAACAGTCTTAATTATATATCCACCAAATATGGGAGCACCCAACTGTAAAAGAAAAACATTAATAGACATGAAAAATCAAATACCCAATAACACAATTGTAATGGGGGAACTTAATATTCCACTGTTACAAAGAGATAGATCAACTAGACAAAAACTCAGCAAGGAAATAACAGAACTGAATCAAACCTGTAAACAAATGGACTCAGCAGACCTTTACAGAGTGTTCCAACCAACATCATCAGAATACACATTCTTCTCAGCTGCACATGGGACATTCTCTAAAATAGACCATGTACTAGCCCAGAGAATATGCTTAAGTAAATGCAAAGGAATTGAAATTATTCCATGCATATTATCTGACCATGGTGCACTGAAATTGGAAATTAATGGCAAAAACTTGCAAAAACTACATAAACACACAGGAATTAAATAATACCCTTTTGAACAACCAATTGGTCATAGATAAAATTAAAGAAGAAAATAAACAATATCTACAATTAAATGAAAATGCAGTTAGAGCATATCAGAACCTGTGGGATGCAATGAAAGCAGTCCTTAGAGGGAAATATATAGCAGTGAATCTCACATATGGAAAACAGAATGAGCACAAACAAACAACCTAATGCTGCACTTCAAGTTTCCAGAAAAAGAAGAGCAAGTCAAGCCCAAAGCTCATAGAAGGGAGGAAACTATAAAGATCAGAGCAGAAATTAATGCAATTGAGGCTAAGAAAACAATACAAAGAATGAATGAATCAAAGAGTTGGTTCTTTGAAAGAAAAATTGATAAGACCCTAGCCAACCTTACTAAGAAAAGGAAAACAAAACTTAAATTCTTGCAATGAAGAATGAAAATGGAGAAATTATTACAGATCTTGTGGGAATTGAGAAAATCATCAACACTTACTTTGCAAATCTATTTGCATAGGTTGGAAAAAAGAGAAGAAATGGGCAGATTCCTAGAAATGTATGAATTACCAAAGCAGAATCAAGAACATAAAAAAATTTTGAATAATTCTATATCAATGACTGAAATTGAAAATGTAATTAAAAACTTACCAACAAAGAAAACCCTGCTGATGGATTCACAGTTGAATTCTACAAGATATTCAGAGAAGATTTAATGCCAATACTCCTAAAACTCATTAATGAAATTGAAAGGGAAGCAATTCTCTCTAACTCATTCATTCCTGGTGGCAAGTACTCTGATACCAAAACCAGAGAAACAGCCAACCAAAAAGGAATCTACAGGCCAAGGATGCAAGGATGGTTCGTCACATGCAAATCAATAAATGTAATATACCATATCAACAGAGCCATATACAAAAATCACACAATCATTTCAGTGGATGCAGAAAAAGCTTTTGATAAAGTCCAGCACTCATTCATGATAAAAATCCTACAGAAAATCAGAAAACATTGTTTCTACCTCAATCTGATAAAAGCTATCTATGATAAACCAACAGCCAACATCATACTAAAAAGACAAAAACTGAAAACTTTCATTCTAAAATCAGGAAAAAGACAAGGATGTCTGCTATAACCATTCCTATTCAATGCAGTTCTGGAAACATTAGTGAGAACAATTAGACAAGAGAGAGAAATAAAAAGAATAAGGATAAATAAGGAAGAAGTTAAATTATCATTATTTGCAGAAGACGTGATGCTCTACATAGAAGACCCCACAAACTCCTTGAAAAGACTACTCAAGTTACTCAGCAAATTCAGCAGCATATCTGGATACAAAGTCAACACTCAAACTCAATAGCATTCTTGTACATGAACAATAAACTCACTGAAAGAAAAATTATGGAAATAACACCTTTCATAGTTGCATCTAAAAAAATAAAATACTTAAGAATCAACCTAACAAAGGATGTAAAAGATCTATATAATGAAAACAACAGTATTTTGGAAAAGGAGATTGAAGAGGAAAATGGAAAGATATACTTTGCTCTTGGACTGAAACAACCAATATCATGAAAACAGCCATACTTCCAAAAAGTGTTATGCAAATTTAAAGCAATTCTGATCAAAATACCATTAGCATACATCACAGATTTAGAGAAATCATTCCTAAAATTCATCGGGAAACAGAAGAGACTTACAATAGCAAAGGCAATCCTGTGCAACAAAGGCGAGGCAGGAAGCATCACAATCCCTGACTTGAAATTATGCTATAAAGCTATAAAGATATAATCAGCATGGTATTGGCAACAAATAAAAAAAACAAACAAAAAAGGACTTGAGGATAAATGGAACAGATTAGAAATTGCAGACTGAATTACAAAGACACTCAGCCACCTTATTTTTGACAAAGGGGCCAAACATGTTCACTGGAAGAAAGATAGTCTCTTTAATAAATGTGCTGGGAAAATAGGCTTTCCACATGGTGAAGACTAAAACTAGACTCATGTCTATCACTATGCAGTAAACTAAAGTCAAAGTGGATCAAAGATCTAAATATTAAAACAGAAACACTAAATCTACTGGAAGACAAGGTACATAGAGATGTTGAAGATGTGTGGGTAGGTAATGAATTCATGAACAAAACCCAAACCACACAGGAACCAACAACTGGGATCTCAACTTACCAAAAAGTTATTGTATACGAAAAGAAATCACCAACAGAGTAAAAAGAAAACCCACAGAATGGGAAAATATTTTAATCAACTGTCCCTGAGACAAAGAACTTATATGTAGAACATATAAAGAATTGAAAAAAATTAGGCCCCCAAATTCAAAGATCCAATTAAAAAATGGGCATCTGAGATGAATACACAGTTCTCAGATGAAGAAATACAAATAGCAAATAATACATGAAAAAATGTTCAAAATCTCTGGTTGTTTGAGAAATACAAATTTAAACAACACTGAGACTCCATCTCACTTCAGAAAGAATGGCTGTCATGAAGAAATTAACCAACAACAAATGCTAGCAGGGCTGGGAAAGGAACCCTTCTCCACTCTTGGTGGGAGTGTAGATTGGTACAACCATTGTGGAAATCAGTGTAGAGTTTCTTCAGAAAAGTAGGATTGGGGGTCCCATTCAACCCAGTTACTCCCCCTTCTGGGTATTTTCCCATATGAATTGCAAACATCATTTCATAGTGATACATGTGCATCAACATTTAAAGCAGCACAATTTGTTGTAGCTAAATCTTGGAGACAATCCAAATGCCCATCAATCAGGGAATAGATAAGACAATGTAGTGTTTTAATACAATGGAGTATTACTCAGATATAAAGAAGGATAAAATTGAGGCTTTTATAGGTAAATGGATGTAATGTGAGACCATAATCATAAGTGAAATAAATCAGATTCACATGTGTAAGTATCATATTATCTCCCTAAGTATAAAAAACTGAAGGAGTAAATAAGGTCCAAAATGTACAATAGATATTGTGAAAGTGAAAGGGAAAGAAACTGATCAACAGGAAAGAACAACTGGGATAGGGGAAGGGAGAAAAGAAGGATCTATCTATTTGTCTGTCTATCTCTCTATGTATCTATCTATCATCTACCCTACTAATCTTTGTTAGTTTACCACAAAGAACAGTTTGCGCTTTCATTGTTCAATTGTTTAATCAGTTTTTTATGCCTATATCTTGTGACCTGAACAGCTACTTTGAAGATAACAATATGCAATACATTAAGCTGTGTTTATCTCCTATTATTTTGTTTTGAAATTCTGTATCATTTTTTGATTTTTTAAAATAACCTTTTGCCTTAAAAAAGCTTTAAAAAAGACACCCATAGAATCATAGCAGGAGAATTCAATATCTTACCCTCACAAGTAAACATGTCAGTCTGACAAAAAATGAAGAAACAGGGGCCAGGGGTTTAGCTTAGCAGTGTAAGCACCTGCCCTGGCAAGTGCAAGGTCATGAGTTCAATCCCAGGCGCAAAAAAAGAAAACAAAAAACAAAAACCCTAAAAACCCCCACCAAAAACAGTCTGTCAAAAAATGAAGAAATATTAGAGTTAAACTACATGGTAGAACAAATGGACCTAAGATATATACAGAATGTTTCACCCAGTAGCAGTAGGATATGCATTATTCTTAACCCCATAGAACTTTTTCCATAATATTCCATAAAGCGTAGCTCAAAAAGTACAAAAGAATTGAAATAATCTTTTGCATTTTACAGTATCACAAAGGATTGAGAGCAGTCACCAAAAAGAGCAGAAATTGCACAAACATATGAAGATTGAATATATTCTTGAATGATCAATTGAGTATATACAGCAATGAAATAAGACCTTAAAAGATTTCCTAGAATCAAATGACAATGAAAAAATGCAGTGATCCCAAATAAATATCTTAACAATCAATGCAAAGTTTGTACTAGGAAAGAAATTATGAAAAAGTGAATGAAAATCAACAAAGTTGTGGCTAAAAAAATACAAACATTCAATGATTCAAAAAGGTGATTTTTTTGAATAGATAAATAAACCAAATTATGGCCAAATTTACGAATAGTAAAAGAAAGAAAACCTAAAACAACATTAGAAACGAGAAAGGCAAGCCTACAAGAATAACATCAGAGTTTTCAACACAATCATTAAAGGTCAGAAGAGCTTGGAATGAAGTTTTCAAGCTCTAAAATAAAACAGCTACCAATCCAGATGAATGTATCCTTCAGAAATATCTTTCAAAATTGATGGAGGAATGAGTACATTTCACAAGAACACCTAAGAAATCCTTGACCACCAAACCAACATTGCAGACAGTACTCAAATGAGTCTGAAACAGAGAAAGTGAAGTTGATGCCACCAAAGAGCTCAAAGGAGAAAATACATCTAACAGAGAATAGCTAAACTAAATGGAAAAAACTCAGTAGAAAAGTAATGTATGAACAGCTTCTAGTAAATACCTCTCAGTAATAACTCTCAAGGTAAATGGCCATAGTTCCTCAGTCAAAAGGTACAGACCATTCCAGCTTTGGGCCCTCACCACGTGCTCAGGTGGAATCCCAGCACACAGAGGGGGACTTTGAGCCTGCTCCCAGGCGGTAAGACCACACACTGTGTCCCAAACCACCCTGGGCTGAACACAGAGATGGGGGCCCAACTGGGCCATGCCCAGCGACCACCAAACAGCCAGCAGGACCCAGATTCCAGCTTTGGGCCCTCACCGTGCACTCGGGTGGAATCCCAGCCCATGGAAAGGGACTTTGAGCCTGCTCCCAGGTGGTAAGACCACATGCAGCATCCCGGACCACCCTGGCCTGCACACAGGGACAGGGGCCCAACTGGCCATGCCCAGCAACCTCCATGCAGCCACTGGGACTGAGATTCCAGCCTCAGGCCCTGACTGCACACTCTAGCAGAATCACAGCACATGGATAAAACTTGGAATTTAGCTCCCAGGTGGCAAACCTTGGACTACAGCAGATTAACTGTTCCAGTGTGATGAGTATGCCCCTAAAATAGAGGTGTACAGTGGGTAAATAGG
Source organism: Hydrochoerus hydrochaeris (assembly GCA_004027455.1). Classification (NCBI taxonomy): domain Eukaryota; kingdom Metazoa; phylum Chordata; class Mammalia; order Rodentia; family Hydrochaeridae; genus Hydrochoerus; species Hydrochoerus hydrochaeris. Next base: position 43,762 of record PVLA01011329.1, read on the forward strand.
GCCAGTTGTAAAGCCCCCTCCAACTAACTGTAAGACCTTGGTAAGTCTGAAAAGAGTGTGGGTGACCACCTCCTACACACAGAAATCACCAGGCAGAGTGAAAATGACAAAACAAAAAAGCAAAATGCAGTCTCAAACATCTAGTCCACCAGAAGCAAGTGCAGGAGATATTGAAATAGAGGACCCCAAAAGTAACACACTAGGAACCTCTGAAAAGATAATGAGCAAGATAAAAAAACAACTCCATGAGGCTATAGAGGAAATCAAATTAGAAGTACTCTCCCACATAAAGACAGAAACAACAACCTTAGTAAAGGAGTTTCTGAGGGCAGCTAAAGAAGAAATCGAGAAAAAAGTACAGGAGCATGGTAAACTGAAACCTTGAATGAACAATGTAGAAAGCATGCAGAATTCATGAAACAAACTCAAAGAGACATCCAAGAAACAAGAAATTCTATTCAAAGCTTACAAAATCACTTAAATAAAGCTGAGGATAGGATTTCGTACCTTAAGGACAGGATCATAATTAGTGATCATGAAAGGATAGAACTTTAAAAGGCAACAAAGCAGCATGAAGTGACAATCCAACAGCTTCAAGATGATGCCAAGAGAAAAAATATAAGGTTAATAGGCATCAGTGAAGAGACAGGAGTCAATGCAAATGTCATGGACAAAATATTCACAGAAGTAATAGAAGAAAATTACCCAAACATGGGGAAAGGATCTGATATGCAGATAAATGAGGCATGTAGGATGCCAAACAGTCACAATCAACATAAATCCCCACCCAGACACATAATAATTAAGATCTCAGACATGCAGCATAAAAACAGAAAACTAAAAACTGTTAGAGAAAAGACACAACTCACCTACCAAAGAAAGCCCATTAGAATAACAGCAGACTTTTCAACACAAACCTTCAAGTCAAGAAGAGCTTGGAGTGAGGTATTTCAAGCTCTGAAAGAAAGCAACTATCAACCCAGACTGTTGCACCCAGCAAAACTTTCATTCAAATTTAATGGAGAAACAAGATAGTTCCATGACAAAGAACAACTGAAGAAATTCAGGTCCACCTAACCATCCCTAGAAAGAGTACTGAAAGACATACTAGATAGAGATAAAAATGACCACAATCCCCAAAACAACAACAGAAAGAAACCACCAGGTAGGATAAACAATTAAATAAGGAGAAAAGCAGAAAGCAGACAAATGGAACATAACATGGCCAAGTCCAGCCAGTACATATCAGTGATATCCATAAAGGTAAATGGTCTCAATTCACCTATAAAAAGAAATAGACTGACAGAATGGATCAAGAAACATGATCCCACAATATGCTGTATACAAGAAACACATCTGACCCAAAAGAAAACTCATAGATTAAAAGTCAAAGGATGGAAAACAGTATTCCATGCAACAGGAACCCAGAAAAAAGCAGGGGTAACTATGCTAATTTCAGACAATGTGAACTTCAAACCTAAAATGATTAAAAGAGATAGAGAAGGTCACTACATACTTGTTAGTGGAAAAATTCAAGAGGAAGAACTAACAATTATAAAGGTATATGCACCAAATACAGGAGCAACCAACTATGTAAGACAGACACTAATGGACATAAAAAGCCAAATACACAAGGACACAATTATAACAGGAGACCTTCACACCCCATTGTCACAAAGAGATAGATCAACTAGACAAAAAGTCAGCAAAAAAATAACAGAACCAAATCATACCTGTGAGCAATTGGACTGAGTAGATGTTTACAGAGTGTTCCACCCAACCACATCAGAATACACATTCTTGTCAGCTGTGCATGGACATTCTCCAAAATAGACCATATATTATCCCATAAAACATTCTTAAGTAAATGCGAAGGTATTGAAATCATCCCATGCATAATATCTGACCATAGCACACTGAAATTGGAAATCAATGGCAAAAGAAATTGCAAAACCTGCACAAATACATAGAAATTAAATAACAACCTTTTGAACAACCAGTGGGCTACAGATGAAATTAAAAAAGAAATAAAGCAATACCTAAAATTCAATGAAAACACAGAAACAACATACTGTAATCTATGGATGCAATGAAAGTGGTCTTAAGAGGGAAATATATAGCAATAAATTGTCATATCAAGAAAACAGAATAAGCACAAATAAACAACCTAATGCTCCATCTCAAGCTTCTAGAAAAAGAAGAGCTAAACCCAAAGCCCATAGAAGAGAGGAAATTGTAAGGATTAGAGCAGAAATCAATGCAATTGAAACTAAAAAAAAAAAAAACCCAAAGAATTAATGAATCAAAAAGCTTGTTTTTTGAGAGAATAAACAAAATTGACAAACCCCTAGCTAACCTTATCAAGAGAAAGAAAGAAAAAACCCAAGCTCATACAATAAGAACTAAAAAGGGGGAAATTACTATAGGTCCCATAGAAATTCAAAAGATCATGAATACCTACTTTGAAAATCTCCACTCACATAGAATGGAAAACACAGAGGAAATGGACAGATTTCTAGAAACATATGAACTACCAAAGTTCAACCAAGAAGATATAGCAATTTTGAACAACCCAATATCAGCTATTGAAATTGAAAATGTAATTAAAAACTTTCCAACAAAGAAAAGCCCAGGTCCTGATGGATTCACAGCTGAATTCTACAAGAAATTTAGAGAAGATTTGATGCCAATACCCCTTAAAATCTTCAATGAAATTGAGAAGAAAGCAATCCTCCCTAAATCATTCCTGGAATTAAGTATTACTCTGATACCAAAATCAGAGAAAGATCCAACCAAAAAGGAGAACTATAGACCAATGTCACTAATGAACATTGATGCAAAGATTCTCAATAAAATAGAATAGCAAATAGAATGTGGCAAATAGAATGCAGCAAATCATCAAGAAGATTATACATCATGATCAAGTGGGGTTCATTCCAGGAATGCAAGGATGGTTTAACATATGCAAATCAATAAATGTAATATACCACATCAGCAGAGCCAAAAACAAAAACCACATGGTCATCTCAATAGCTGCAGAAAAAGCTTTTGACAAAGTCCAACACACGTTCATGATAAAAGCCCTTCAGAAACTCAGAATACATGGTGTCCACCTCAACCTTATAAAGGCCATCTATGACAAACCAACAGCCAACATTATACTAAATAGACAAAAACTGAAAGCTTTCACTTTAAAATCAGGAACAAGACAAGGATGTCCACTATCACCACTCCTATTCAATATAGTTCTGGAAACTATAAGAGAGACAAGAGAGAGAAATAAAAGAAATAAAGATAGGAAAGGAAGAAGTTAAATTATCACTATTTGCAGATGACATGATACTCTATAAAGAAGACCCAAAAAACTCCATTCAAAGACTGCTAGAGGTAATAAACAAGTTCAGCAGTGTAGCTGGATACAAAGTCAATGCTCAAAAATAATAGCATTCCTGTACACAAACAAAAAACTCACTGAGAGAGAAATTATGGAAATATTACCCTTTACAATAACATCTAAAAAATGAAATACCTAGGAATTAACCTAACTAAAAATGTAAAAGACCTATGTGCTGAAAATTATACTACACTGAAAAAGGAGATAGAAGAAGATATTAGAAAATGGAAGGATATTCCTTGCTCTTGGCTAGGAAGAACCAACATTGTGAAAATGACCATACTCCCAAAACTGTTATACAGATTTAATGCAATCCCAATCAAAATACCATTGACATACCTCACAGATCTAGAGAAAACACTCCTAAAATTCATTTGGAAACAGACGAAACCTAGAATAGCAAAGGCAATTCTGAGCAACAAAGGCAAGGCAGGAGGCACCTCAATTCCTGACTTTAATCTATACTACAAAGCCATAGTGATAAGATCATCATGGTACTGGCAAAGAAATAGACCTGAGGATCAATGGAACTGATTAGAAAATGCAAGCACAACTACAAAGACACTCAGCCACCTGATATTTGACAAAGGGGCTAAATATGTCCACTGGAAGAAGGACAGCCTCTTTAATAAATGATGTTGGAAAAACTGGCTCTCCACATTCCAAAGACTGAAACTAGATCCATGCATATCACCATGCACAAAACTAAAGTCTAAATGGACCAAAGACCTAAATATTAAAACAGAAACACTAAATCTACTGGAAGACAAGGTAGGTAGAAGTCTTGGAGACCTAGGTGTAATCAGAGATTTTATGAACAAAATGCAAACACACGGGAAACACTTCAAAGAATCAACAACTGGGATCTCATATTATTGAAAAGTTTCTGCACTTCAAAGGAAATCACCAACAGAGTGAAAAGAAAACCCACAGAGTGGGAAAGAATTTTAGCCAGCAACCCTTTAGGAAAAGGACTTATGTCCAGAACATATAAAGAATTGAAAAAATCAAGCCCCCCAAATTCAAAGACCCTCTCCAAAAATGGGCATCTGAGATGAACACACAGTTCTCAGAGGAAGATATACAAATGGCAAATAAATACATGAAGAAATGTTCACCATCACTGGTCATTTGAGAAATGCAAATTAAAACAACACTGAGATTTTACCTTACTCTGGAAAGAATAGCTGCCATCAAGAAATCAACTGATAACAAATGTTGGCAAGGTTGCAGGGAAAAAGGAACACTGCTCCACTGTTGGTGGGAATGTAGTCTGGTGCAACCACTATGGAAATCCATATGAAGAATTCTCAGAAGACTAGGATTGGAAGTTCCATTCAACCCAGCTATTCCCCTCCTGGGTATTTTCCTAGAAGAACTGAAAAGCTCATATCACAGTGATATATGTGCACCCATGTTTATAGCAGCACAATCTGTAATAGCTAAATCTTGGAAACAACCAAGATGCCCATCAACTGCAGAGTGGATGAAAAAGATGTGGTATTTTTATACAGTGGAATATTACTCAACTATAAAAAAGGATGATCTTGAGGCCTTCATAGGTAAATGGAGACAACTTGAGACTATTCTCATTAGTGAAATAATCATATTTATAAATATCACATTGTATCTCTAGTGTAAAAAGTGATAAGAACTATAAGAGTAATAAAACCCAAAATGTGTAATTGCTATTGCAAAAAAGAGAGGAAAAGGAAGTGCTCTAAGGGATATAACTGCATGTATGTTTGAGTGTGTAAAATAGATGACCATATTGCTGAATCTTTGTTGGCTCTTTGAGCAGAACTGTTTGCATTCTCACTGTTTGAATGTCTACTCTGTATCCATTTATTTTGTAACTTGAACAACTACATCCAAGATGACAATATGTAATTTATCAACTAGTGATTTCTTAATTTTTTTCTCTTTTTTCTTTTAGAATTCTGTATTGTTGCTACCCTTTTTCTTTTGCTTTTTTTCCTCTTTAAATAAAATTTTTAAAAAATGCATAATTGCTATTGTAAAAAAGAGAGGAAATAGGAAATGCTATAAAAGATATAACTGCATGAATATTATAGCATGTAGGATTGATAAACTTACTTCTAAGTTCTTGTTGGATTGTTGAACAGATCTGTTTTCACTCTCACTGCTTGAATGTCTACTTTGTATGCTCTGATTTTGTAACTTGAACAACTATTTCTAAAAGGACAATATGTAATTTATCAACCAGTGATCTCTGTTTATCCTTTTTTTTGAAATTCTGTAATATTTCTATCTTTTTTCTTTTTTTTCCTCTTTAAATAAAAATTTTTTTTAAAAAAAGGTACTGACCAACAGATTCAATAAAAACAATAATCAAAAAATAGGACTCAGCTATATGGTGTTATAAGAGATATCACAACCCTCCACAAAAAAATGAAAGGATGGAAAATGATTTTTAAAGCAATAGAATCCTGAAAACAGTGAGGAGTAACTATCCTATTTTAGACAATTTGGGTTTCTGGTTGGAACTGATCAGAAGAAACCAAGAAGGTCACTACATATTGATAAAGGGAACAGTTCAACAGGAGGAAATATCAACTGTAAATATATATGCACCAAGTACCAGTGCTCTTAATTTATTAATAGGAGAGAGGTGAAATGCAACTGAAGCAGGCAGACTGGAAACAGAAGAGATGCAAATTAAATGTAAGGGAAATAATGAGGAAAAAATAAGCATAAAGAAAACTAAAGCTGCAGATAATATTACATAGGACAAATGGAGCAAAAGAAATGGGAGAGGACAGAAAAAAAACAAAACCCAGAACTGAATCCATAATGAGTGTTGGGAAATTCCTCCTGGCTAATGAACCTGGTGTGGAGAAGCTGAGTCTGCCTGGAGCCCTGGTCTGCAGCGTCCAACACACGGGACAGGGACTCCTTCCCACCCACCCCTCTGTCTGGGTGGCCAGCAGGTGGAAAAGGCCAGGGCCTGCACCTGGCTGCCGAGAGTGTGTGGACATCTGTGGGGCACCTTGCCTCTCCTGAGATCTGCTGTCTGTGCAGCCAGCAGGGGAAACCTGTGTCTAGACTGCAGCCAGTGCTTTTCGGTGCTGTACCTTGGCAGCTCCTGAGCTGTTCCTGTTGGTCTCGTCCTCAGCCCAGATGAGTGGACAGTGACCCTGGGCAAATGACCGAGCTGTAGCATTCTGCTCTGCGCAAGTGGCCATGCGGATAGAACACGGTAAGCACACCTCTCCCTACAGCCTGTTCCGCGCACACTGCCTTTGCTTCTTTGTACTGAGAGCGCGGCTACTGCATCTCCAGGCCTTCTCCACTGTGGCCTGTGCCCCCAGTGCTCACACTTTCTGGGGCCTCCTGTTCTGCTCACCCCAGCCAAGACTGTCTTGCTTGGCCTTCTCCCACCCAGTCTGCAGCAGGGCGTGCACTGAGAGCCCGGACGCTGACTGCCCCAACCTTTCAATCCCAATAACGGGACAACTCTCAAAATGACTCTGCTTCCAGTCCTGGGGAGCTTGTGCAGTCTTGCACCTGACTGTCTCATGGGTAGTGTGACTTTAAGACCAAATTCCCAAGCTGGAGGAAAAGCTTGTGTGGACTCCCACTGTCCCCCATGGGTGGGGCCATGCACCAGCTTGTGATTCTGGGTTTCCATGCTGCGTAAGTTTCCTTTTTCTTGTGTTTGTTCCCAGAACTCTTCCTCACTTTCCCTTCCGTTCTGCCATCTTCCCAAGTCTCCATCACCATTTACTAATATCTTTTTGCTAATTTGTTTTGATGAATGATTTAGATTAGGTTTTACATGGAGTGGCTTTTATCCTTTTTTGTTTTACTTCAAAGTTGTTTTATCCTTATATAAAGTCCAATTGGGACTTTAAAATACCTGAGCTCCACCTTGCTCCTCTCAATTTCTATAGTCTGTGGATAGCCTTTTTTGTAAGTCCTTTTATATGGGTGCCTTTACTAGATGAATGTATTTCACTTTCCTAATATATGATGTTTTAACTTTCCTTTGATGTTAATAAATTTAATTGTTCTCTGTCATTTCTTCTTACATATGCCTTTCATCTGATATAATTATTTTTACTTTGGGCCAAGGCTCAACTGAGAATAACATATTGCATTTTTTTTTACTGTTACTGTAGTCTTTTTTGTCCTTCCAAATTGAAGTGAACTATATTGACAATAAAAATTGAATACATTCAAGATAAATAATGTTGTGTTTATCTGTGTCTATGACGAATGTAATTACTATAATCAGATTAACTAAAACATGATTTCCTACTACAATTTTTCAAACAGGGAAACAAGATCTACTCTCCTAGGAAATTTCAAGTATATAATATGCTGTACTTTAGTTTCCCAGACTTTATTCATTTTCTAACTGAAACTTTGGACTCTTTGACAAAATCTCCTTATCAACCTCACCCCACAGCAACCACCATTCCACTCTACGTGTCTATGAGTTTGAACTTATTCGGATTCCATGGGGACATTTCAGAAGCTATCTGTCCGACTTCATTTATTTAGTGTAATGTTCTCCATCCATGTTGTCACAAGGGCAGTATTTCCTTTTCTTGAAGTGCCAAATAGGACAACATATTGCATTTTTTTTTTTTTACTGTGACTGTAGTCTCCTTTGTCCCTTCAAAAAATTGTGTGTGGAGGGAGAGGGAGAGAAATGGGTGAATATGGATAGATATTCACCCCTTGGCAGACACTTAGGCTGTTTCCTTATATTGGGGTACTGTGTATAATACTACAATAAACAGTTGATGAAGATATCTCTTTGGGGCACATGACTATTTCTTTTGAAATGTGTACTGAGAAATGGAATTGCTGAATCATATGGAAATATCATTTTTAAATTTTCCATAAATCATCATATAGTTTTCATTAATAGTTATTAATTTACATTTCCACTACAGTATACAAGGTTTCAATTTTCTGTACACCTTGGAAAATATTTGTCACCTATTGCTGTTTTGTTAGTACTCAACACTCACAATTCAAAGTAGAGAAGATTTATTTGGCTCACTGTTTTCAGAGGTTTCAGTCCATAGTTTTCTGGCTCCAAGGCAGGAACAGCATGTTGGGAGGACTTGAGCAGGGGAAAGCTGCACACATTATGGGAGCCAGGAAGCAGAGAGTTCAGCAGGATCTGGGAAGGGAGATATCTACTTCCGGGTCACACTCTGTGACCCCCATCTCTTGTGGTCAGAGTGCACCTACTGACAGCAAGGCATCTTCCAAATGCATGAAGCTTTGGGGCCATAGTACCTTCAACAATGACATATATTAAAATTAAATTTAACCTTGAAGCAGCACAGAGAGCAGTGAATGACAGGAAAAAGAAAATAGTAAAGTGGAAGGAAGAAAAAAATGTGAAGATCTCCTCAATTTATTCTTATAATAGTACTCATTAGTGATGGTATATTTCTTTTTTTAAATTTTATTTAAAGAGAAAAAAAGCAAAACAGAAAAAATGGTAGCAACAATACAGAATTAAAAAAGCACTAAGAAATCACTAGTTGATTAATTACATACTTTCATCTTAGAAATAGTTGTTCAAGTTACAAAATTAAATTTATATAAAGTGGACATTCAAACAGTGAGACTGCAAACAGTTCTGCTCAACAATCTGACAAAAACTTAGTAAATGGTCATCTATTTTACACACTTAAACATACATGCAGTTATATCCTTTAGAGCACTTTATTTTCCTCTCTTTTTTACAACAGCAATTATACATTTTAGTTTTTATTACTCCTACAGTTTTTATTACTTTTTAAACTTGAGACACAATGTGATATTTGTAAATATGATTCTTACTTATTTCACTTATGAGGATAGTCTCAAGTTACCTCCATTTAACTATGAAGGCCTCAAGATTATCCTTTTTTATAGCTGAGTAATATTCCACTGTATAAAAATACCACTTCTTTTTCATCAACTCTGTGGTTAATGGGCATTTTTGGTTGTTTGCAAGATTTAGCTATTACAAATTGTGATGCTATGAACATAGGTTCACATATATCACTGTGACATGACCTTTTCAGGTTTTCTGGGAAAATATTCAGGAGGGGAATAGCTGGGTTGAATGGAACCTCCAACCCTAGTCTTCTGAGAAATCTCCATACTGATTTCCATAGTGGTTGCACCAGTCTACACTCCCACCAACAGTGGAGCAGTGTTCCTTTTTCCCCACAGCCTTGTCAGCATTTGTTATCAGTTGATTTCTTGATGGCAGCTATTCTTTCCAGAGTGAGATGAAATCTAAATGCTTTTTAATTTGCATTTCTCGAATGACCACTGATGGCGAACATTTCTTCATGTATTTATTTGCCATTTGTATATCTTCATCTGAGAACTGTGTGTTCATCTCAGATGCCCATTTTTGGATTGGGTCTTATTTTTAAAAACTTCTTTATAAGTTCTTTGTCTGAGGGAGAGTTTGCTAAGATTTTTTTTCCCAGTTTGTGGGTTTTCTTATCACTATGCTGGAGATTTCTTTCAATATGCAGAAACTCTTCAATAAGACATGATCCCAGTTATTGGTTCTGGGAAGTATTTCCTGTGCAGTTTGGTTCTTGTTCATGAATTCTCTACCTACCCCTATGTCTTCAAGATTTTTACCTACTTTGTCTTCCAACATATTTAGTGTTTCTGTTTTAATATTTAGATCTTTGATCCATTTAGATTTTAGTTTAGTACATGGTGACAGGCATGGGTCTAGTTTTAGTTTTTGGCATATGGATAGCCAGTTTTTCCAGCACCATTTATTAAAGAGACTATCATTCTTCCAGTGAACATGTTTGGCCTCTTTATCAAAGATAAGGTGGTTGAGTGTGTTTGTAGTTGTATCTTCTAGTCTATTCCATTGATCTTCAGATCTGTTTTATTCCAGTACCATGTTGATTTTATGACAGTAGCTTTGTAGTATAACTTCAA
>PVLA01011330.1:0-54178 GCA_004027455.1 Hydrochoerus hydrochaeris
CATGATCATACTTTGCAAATCTATCTTCAAGTTTTGAAAGTTTGTCTTTAGTTTCTGTTAAAAGGTTTTGCCAACTTTCAATGGAGTTTTTAATTTTCTGATATTCTCTTTGAATCTGTTTCATATATTCTAGATTTTGTTTATATTCTTCATCAAAGGCTTCTCTCCTTTCTCTGGGTTCCTCTATTCTTTCATTTGTACCTACTTGAGGATTACCCAGGACTTCTTTTATTAATCTTCTTATATCTTGCTTCACCTGAGTTAGAATTTCAGATTTAAATTTGATGATGAGGTCACGGATGTATTTCTTTATTTGTGATGAGGCTGTCTCTGACATTACAGGTTTGCTGCTCTCAACCTCCTCTGCATTTACCTCTGTTGGAGTCACTTTCCCTGGTTTCGTAGTTGGGGACCTTTTGCTCTTTCTCTGTCTTGTCATGTTTTCGGCCCCCTTCAGACAGGTGGGTGGTGGAGGTCTCAGGGCCTTCCATATTGCTCACAGTTTTTCTGCAGTGCACTTGCTAGGGAAGTACCACCACCCAGTCCGCTGTGGATCTGCCAGTTGCATGCTGAGAGCTGGCTCCTCCCCCTATGCCAGTCAACCAGTTTATGCTTTAACAAGTTTGTGTGTTCCCTGGGTATGCCATTGGCCCAGAAAAGCCTCATCCCTGGCTATTGGGTTTCAACCAGGGGCATGGCCCTGTCCGAGCAGATCCCACCAATCTGCTTTGGACTAGGAGTCATCAGTGGATGCTGCCTCGGGTTTTGATTCAAGCCAGCCCTGACCAACTCCAAAATGTTGCCCAGCCAGTCTTCCCAGTTTGGGGATTCCAGTTCCCATGACTCACCAAAGCTCATTCAGCTCAACTGGCTGTTTCCACTCCCTGTCTCAGCGCCTCCTCCAGCCAAGGGTCTGGCACTCACCAATCCCTGCTCTCGGCAGGGCCGCAATCTCAGCTCAATCGTGAGTCACCTGACTTTAAGATGTGCCAGTACAGCGATCAGGGTTTGCCCAGCTCCAGCCCTCTGTCCATGCTTCCTTTTCTTCTTTCTTTTTCCTCAGTTTCTTCCTGGGTCATGAGAATTCCTCTCCTTTTGTCTGGCTTTCTCCATGTTGCCAGATTCCAGCATCTGAGTTGTCTTTATTTTTTTTCCTCAGAGAGGCTCTCTTATCATTCCACCACTCAGTTGGCCATCTTGCAATCCCCAAATTACTCTTAAAAGTCCCTTAGGAAGAAGTTCTGCTGGAAAACTCCATGCATCCCCTAATTGGAACAGCACAGTCTGTCTTCCATCCAGGTTAAAATATTTTCTCCTCTTCAGCTGAACAGATTCCCTTTCTGAGTTGCAAATTAGGTTGCATTGCAGGGAAAATGTTCCAACACTGACAATATTAACACTCTGCAGGGTAGAAAGATGCATACATGAGCAGAAACATAAATGCAGAACAAGACAGCTGAAATGAGCTGAGGGAAAGCAGTCTCTCACATTTCTTTTCTCACTCTCACTTTGGGATATTCATTAATTATGGAGAATATGAGAGGAAAGACCCACTTTTTATGTTGTTTTGCTGTGTTTTTTGCTAAGCTACATGAAATGCACATAAGTTAAATGGACGTATGGGTCATTACAGACTAAATAAGATATCAATAGCTAACATTAAGCAACATGTTGCATGTTTTACTAATTAATGCCACATAACCACTTTAAAAGTCCTTATTCTCTTCACTCTACATATTGAAGAAGCCAAGGACAGAGAGGTAAAGTAACTGCATGTGGCCCACACAAATAACTGGGGGATGGGCACTACACCCGTCAGACATGTGCAAGAAAATGTGCTCTAGCCAGATTGTGGAGTGGGTGACGATGGGTAGGTATAGGAGAAGAGGTGGCATTAAGAGAAAGACTTTACTTTTTTAACATAAAAATATTAAAAATATGGGGAGCAACTATTTTAGCATAAACTCCTGTTTGCACATGTAAAGAAAATGAAACCCAGACAAATATGAGGTGCTGGATGTAACCACGTATGAAATACAAAAGTGTGGTAAGATGAATAGTGGTTCCTTAATGATAACCACATTCCAATCTCTGACACTGTGAACATTAACTATTAAAACAGGAGGGACTCACAGACATGGTTAAGGATCTTCAAAAAGAGGGATTATTCTAGAGCATTCATATCAACCTTAAGTGTAGTCACCAGGGTCATTACACAAGGGTACAGGATCAAAGGAAAAAGTTCAAGTCATGTGTTGTGTCCATGGGAGCAAGAAGTTGGATGATTGAGTGAAGGAACACAGGCAGCACTAGTGAAACTGATTTCAGAGTTCTGATCTTCAGAACTGAAAAAGAATAAATCAGACTTGTTTACACTACCACAGAAAATTTGATAACATAAGCTGTTTTGTTATAATCTATTGTTTAAACACTTAGCTTCAGGACCACTATTTTATCACAGACTATTTTGTATTACATTAATTTGAGAAGAAAGAAAATTTGTTCCTTTTATTTTTCCATCAGTTTATTGGGATACAGTTGACAAAAATATGTATTAGAGTAGTACAATGATGTGTTGCATACAACAATATATATTTATTATCCAATAGTATATATTGAAGTTTATGTTTTCAATATATATGTATGTACTTATAAATAAAGTTACATATTTAAGTATGCACTTAAATTCAGGTTTTGTACATATATGTGTGAAATGATTTCTATTCATCAAGTTCATTAACATATCCATTGCTTCACATATTTAAATTTCATGTGTATATTCTGAGAACAGTTAAGATCTACTGCATTAACAAATTTCAACACAATACTTAAAAATTATTAGCCAGATGTGGTGGCATACACCTATAATCCTAGCACTAGTCTAAGGCAGGAAGATCTACACAAGTTCTGGGGCTAGCCTGGGCTACATAGTTAGTTCAAGAGTGTCCTGAACTATATAGTAAGACCCTGTCTTAACAAACAAACAAAATTTATTATTAATATAATAATGTATATGAGACCCCTAGAACTAACTCATCAAAAACTTTGTATGATTTGACCAACATCTCAAAGTATTTTTCACTCCCCAGCCCCTGACAAATGCAATTTTATTCCCTTCTTATGTGAGTTCAACATTTTTTTAGATTCCATATATAATGATATCACATACTATTTGTCTAACTGTACCTGGATTATTTTACTTAATATTCTCCGATTTGTCCACGATGTCACAAATGAGAGAACTCTTTACATTTTAAAGCTGAATAATAACCCACTGTGTGTGTGTGTATGTGTGTGTGTGTGTGTGTTTTGTCACATCCTTATCTATTCATTCACTGATGAACATTTAGCTTCATTTCATATAATGTTGTCTGAATCTACAGATCAGTTTTGGTACTATGGATACTTGTAACAATCTTAATTCTTCTAGTCCATGAGGGAATGCCTGCTTATTAAATTTTATCTTCTTCATGAAAAAGGAACCCTCCTTCATTTTGGTGGAAATGTAAACTACTACAACCATTATGGAAATCACCACGGAGATTTCCTCAAAGAACTGAAATTAAAAATCACATATAACTCAGCTATCCAGCATCTAGGTATTTTTTTCAAAGAGCTTAAGACATCATGCTGCAGTGATACATGCTTACCAATATTTATAGCAGCACAATCCATAATAGCTAAATCCTGGAAGCAGCCAATATATAGATGACTAGATAAAGAAAAGGTGGTATCTACATCAAATGGAATATTATTCAGCTATAAAGAATGACAAATGTGACGCATTTGTAGAAAAATGGATGCACCCAGAAAATAGTGTTGAGTGAAATAAATCAGACACAAATAAACCAAATACCTTACAGTATCTCTCATTTGAGTGAGGCAAAGTACAAACAAAGCAAGTAATATAGGAAGGCTAAAAGGAGACAAGAAGGTAGATCTTTCACAATAGGCAAGTGGTCCAAAAAAACAAGAGCAAGAGGTACAGAGGAAGAAAAGGTGAAATAGGTAGAATAAAGATAATCCATGTAAAGAAATTTAATAACCTCAATGAATACAAACATTATATTCTGCAACAGCAGCTAAGATTTATAATATCAACAAGAATGAAAATCAGGATAAGAGAGGAGAAGGGAGGATGAGGAGAAAGAAAGGAATTTAAAAAAAGAAACAAGCTATAGTATGCATATCTACTGCTCTTTAAGAAGGTTATAAACTACATGTATGGCAAATATGTACTAATAAAATGTTTAAAATCTTAAAACAAAGAAGGCTAAGGGGTGTAACTCAGTGTAAAGGCTTTGGGTTCAATCTCTAATACCACCACCACCACTTCCAAAAAACTAATGATAAATATGCATCAACATTTTTCTGAAAACCAAGGGTAGCTCTTCTATTTGGAGACAATGTGAACTTCAAGCCATGACTGATCAAAAGAAATAAAGAAGGACACTACATACTTGTTAAGGGAAAACTCCAAGAATAAGAGATAATAATTATAAATACATATGCACCAAATATAGGGCCACCAACCTATATAAGACAAAATATTAAGACATGAAAAATCAAATAAAAAATAACACAACTGTAATGGGGGAACTTCATATCCCATTGTAACAAATAGATAAGCTAGATAAAAATCAATAAAGAAGTATCAAAACTGAACCATACCTGAGAACAAATGAACTTCATAGATTTCTAAAGAGTATTCCACCCTACCACATCAGAGTACACATTCTTCCTAGTGGTGCATAGGATGTTCTCCAAAATGGAACACATAATAGCCCATAGAATATGCATAAATAAATACAAAAGAATTGAAATTATCCCATAGATATTATCAGACCATAATATAATGAAATTGGAAATGAATGGCAAAAGAAACTTACAAAACTTTATAAACACAAGGAAATTAAACAACACCTTTCTGAATAAAAAAGGGTCACAATTAAAATTAAATAGTATCCAGATTTAAATGATAATTCCAGTGCAACATCCTGGAATTTTATGGGATGCAGTGAAAGCAGTCATAAGAGGCAAATTAATTGTTGTGAACTTTCACATCAGGAAAACAGAACAAGCACAAATAATCAACCTAATG
This sequence comes from Hydrochoerus hydrochaeris, assembly GCA_004027455.1. Lineage (NCBI taxonomy): Eukaryota > Metazoa > Chordata > Mammalia > Rodentia > Hydrochaeridae > Hydrochoerus > Hydrochoerus hydrochaeris. Next base: position 5,102 of record PVLA01011330.1, read on the forward strand.
TTGAACCTCAAACCTCTAGAAAATGAAATAGTCAAGCCTGAAGTTTGTACAAGGGAGGAAATTATTAAGGTCAAAGCAGAAAATAATCTAAATGAAACTGAGAAAACAATACAAAAATGAATTGAAGAGTTGGTTCTTTGAAAGATTAGCCTTAGTCAACCTAATCAAAAAAAGGAAACACTCAAATTCATGTAACTAGAAAGGAAAAGAGTGAAATAACAAATGATTCTGTGATCTCAGAAGATCATCAATAACTACTTTGCAAATAACATAGAAAATACAGAAGAATTGGGCAGATTCCTGGATATATAAGAATTCCTGAAGTTGAATCAAGAAGATATAAAAATTCTAAATAATCCAATATCAGTCAATGAAATTGAATATAATAAAAAACTTACCAACAATGAAAAGCCAAGGTCCTGATGAATTCATTGCTGAATTCTACAAGAAACTTAGAGAAGATCTAATGCCATTATTTTTCCAAATCTTTAATGAAATCAAAAGGGAAACAGTACTTCCTCCATCATTTCTGGAAGCAAGTGTTACCCTGATACAAAAACAAGAGAAGGACACAACCAAGAAAGAGAACTACAGGCCAATCTTCATAATGAACATAGATGCAAAAATCCTCAGTACAACACTGGCACACAGAATGCAGCAAATCATCAAGATTATACACTGTGATTAAGTAAGATTCATACCAGTAATACAGGAATAGTTCAACATATGAAAATCAACAAATGTAATATTCCATATTAATAGAACCAAGGACCAAAACCATATGATCACCTCGTTAGATGCAGAAAAAGCATTTGACAAAGTTACACACCCATTCGTGATTTAAAAAGATACAGAAAACTGAGATAATCTTTACCTCAATCTGATAAAATCCATCTATGAAAAACCATCAGCCAATGTCATATTAATGGTCAGACTGAAAGCTTTCTATCTAAACTTAGGAACAAGGATTCTACTATCATGATTCCTATTCAGCATAGTTCTGGAAACATTATCTAGAGCAATTAGACAAAAGAAAGACATAAAAGAAATAAAAATAGGAAAGGAAAAAGTTAAATTATCTTTATTTGTAGATGACATGATACTCTACACACAAGACTCCAAAACTCCACCAAAAGACTTCTAGATTTAAAAACCAGGTTCACTAACATAGCTAAATTCAAAGTCAACACTCAAAAATTGATAACATTCCTATGCACAAATAACAAACTCATTAAGAGAGAAATTAGTGAAGCCAAACCTTTCACAACAGCATCAAAAAAATTACTTAGGAATCCATTTTATAACGGAAGTAAAAGATTGAAAACTACCACACTTAGAAAAAGGAGATTAAAGAGAATATTAAAAAATGAAGCAGTATCCCTCACTCATGGATAGGAAGAACTAACATAGTAAAAATGACCATACTAACATAACAAAAATGGTCAATGCAATCCCAATCAAAAGACTTTTAGCACATCTCACAGAACTAGAGAAAACATTCCTAAAATTCATTTGGAACCAGAACAGACCTAGAATAGCAAAAGCAATTCTGGGCAATAAATGCAAAGCAGGAGGCACCACAATCCCTGACTTGAAGTTATACTACAGAGATATAGTGATAAAAAACAGTATGATACTGGTTAAAAAATAGGCCTAAGGATCAATGGAACAAATTAGAAGAGGCAGAAACAATTTTTAACACACTCAGCCATCTTATCTTTAACAAAGGGGCCAAGTATGTTAACTGGAAGGAAGAAAGCCTCTCTAATAAATGGTGATAGAAATACTGGCTTTCTACATGCTGAAAAATAAAACTAGACCAATGTATATTACCATTGATTAAACTAAAATCAAAATGAGTCAAAGATCTAAGTATAAAAACAGAAAAACGAACTCTGCTGGAAGAGAGACTAGATAGAATTTGTGAAGACATAGGAATAGACAGAGTTCATGAACAAAACCCCAACTGAATGGAACACACTACAAAGAATCAACAACTGGGATCTCATCTTATTAAACAGCTTTTGCATATCAAAAGGAATCATGAACAGAGTGAAAAGACAACCCACAGAGTGGGAAAAAATTCTTGTTCAGGTATTCTTCAAAGGACTAATATCTAGAACATACAAAAAATTGAAAAATATCAGACCCTGCCCCTAAATTTAAAGACTCAATCCAAAAATGAACATCTGAAATAGACACTTCGCAGAAGTACAAACAGCAAATAAAATACATAAAAAAGTTCAGCTTCACTGATCATTCAGGAGATGCAAATTAAAACAACACTGAGAATCTACCTCACTCCAGAAAGGATGGTTATTATCAACAAATCAACCAATAACTAATACTGTCAGGGCCATGCAGGGAAAGGAGTCCCTTTCCATGTTGGTTGGAGTATAGCCTGGTATAGCCACTATGGAAATCAGTGTACATATTTCTCAAAAAATTAGGACAAAAGATTCCATTTGACCAAGTTATTGCCCTTCTTGATGTCTTCCCAAAAGGTTGAAAAACACCATACCACAGTGATATATATGCACCCAGGTAATAGCAGCACAGTTTGTAATAGCTAAATCTTGGAAACAACACAAATGCCCATCAACCAACAAATGGATAAAAAGATGCAATTGTTTTATGCAGTGGAGTACTACTCAGCCATAAAGAAGGATAAACTCGAGACATTTATAGATGGACCTTGAGACCATACTTTTAAATTAAATAAATTGGACACATATGTATAAATACTGTGTTATGTCTCTGGTATGAGAAACTGAAAGTGTAAATAAGGACCAAAATATATAATAAATATTGTGAAATAGGAAATAATTTTTAAAATGGAAAGGGGAATTGGAGGGAAATGAAAAGGAAAAGAAAAAATGAGGGAAATAAGGGATAAAATGGAGGGGAGCCTTGGCTGCCTGGAAGACCTCAACAGCCTAAGGAGCCTAAGTCACCACTCCCCCACATCTTGATGACCTCAGCAGCTGAGAGGAGCTTCACTCACCCCTCACCCTCACTCTCATCCAGATAATCTCAGCAGCCATCAGGGAGTTTCAGCCATCCCTCTTCCCACCCACAGGACCTCAGTGGGACAGGGAGAGCACAGTGAGTTCTTCCCAATTAGAAGACCTCAGTGGATTGGCAGGAGCCTTGGTGAACCCTCTTCTCACCTGGCAGACATTGGTGGACTGGTGAGAGAGTAGGTGAGCCCTTCCATAAAGACAACACAGGGTGGGCTGTCAAGAGCACCAGCAATACCTCTCCCCACCCAGAGGAACCCAGCTGGACCTGTGAGACCCCAAGTCACACAGTAGGGTGCTGAAGAAGGAATACATCATGGACAGGTGGATCTAGTGGCCAGAAACAGTCTGAAGCCACAGTAATGATATGAACTAAGGACTGGTTCACATCAATACTCCTAGGCTTCTCAGTCTAGCAAGACTATCGGACTCACTCAACTGGTCCCACAGGAGGAATTCAGGTGATTCATCCCTCCCCTACACTGTAGGACTCAGCAAATGGGTGAATGTCAGCAACATAGTAGGACTCTAAGGCACACAATGGATAGTTGAGACTAGAGAGATTGAAAAGACCAACATATCAACCAAGAAGTGAAAATGACAAAACAAAAAAGAAAAATGCAATTTCAAACTCCCAGCCAATCTAGAACAAATACAAGAGACATAAAAATGAGGACATTGGAAGTCACACATTTGAAATTTCTGGAAAGATAGCAAGTGAAATAAAAGAAAAATTCATGAGGCTATTGAGGAAATCAGATCATAAAAATTTCTCAGGTAAAGAAAAAAATGAAAATCTTAGTCAAGAAATTGCAGAGCACAGCTATAAAACAAATTGATTAAAAAGTACAGGAGCATTGGAAACTCTGAATGAACAATATAGGAAAGAAATAGAATACATGAAACAAATTCAAAGAGATATCCAGGGAATTAAAAATTCCATTGAAAGCTGGCAAACTACTTGAATGAAACTGAAGACAGATTTTTCAGACCTTGAAGACAGACCTAGTGATCACAAAAGTAAAGAACTCTAAAAGTAACAAGGAACCATGAAATAGTAATTCAATGCGCCAAAATGATTCAAAGGAAAGCAATATAAGACTGATAGGTATCAATTAAGATGCAGGAGTCAATACAATGACATAAGAACAATTTGCAGAAGTAATAGCAGAAAATTTCCCAAGCGTGTGAAAAGAATCTGATATACAAATAACAGAGGCATATAGAACTCCAAACAGCCATCGCCAAAATAAATCTATACCTAGACATATAATAATCAAGATCCCAGAAATTAAGCATAAAAACAGAATACAAAAAGCAGTTAGAGAAAAGAAACAGATCACTTATCAAGGAAAGCCCATTAAAATCACAGCCAATTTCTCAACACAAACCCTCAAGTAAAGAGAATTTTGGAGTGAAGTATTTCAAGTCCTGAAAGAAAACAATTTTCAAGCCAAATTGATGTATCCTGTAAAACTATCTTTAAAAATTAATGGAGAAATAGGATAATTTCATGACAAAGAAAAACAGATGAAATTCATGTCCACCAAACCAACTCTAGAAAGAGTATTGAAAGATATTCTACACAGAGATAAAAATGATCACAATTCCCAGAATACCAACAGAAACAAACCACCAGGCAGAGTAAGCAATTAAACAAAACGGAAAAGTAGGAAACCAACAATAGGAAAACAACATAACAAAGGTAAGCCTATACCTACCAGTTATAACCATTGATGTAAACAGTCTCAATTCACCAATTAAAAAAATAGATTGGCAGAATGGATCAAGAAACAGGACCCAAGAATATGCTGTATACAGGAAACACATCTAGCTCAAAAAGAAACTCATAGATTGAAAGTCAAAGGATGGAAAACAATATTCCACATCACAGGAACCCAGAAACAAATCAGGGATAGTTATCCTGTTTGCAGACAATGTGAACTTCAAACCAAAAATGTTCAAAAGAGATACTTTTAATGGGAAAAATTCAAGAGGAAAAGATAACAATCATAAATATATATGCACCAAATATGGGAACAACCAACTATGTAAGACAAATACTAATAGGCAAGAAAGATCAAACATGCAATAGCACAATTGTAATAGGGGACTTTAATATCCATTGTCACAAAAAATAAATCAACAAGACAAAAAGTCATTAAAGAAATAACAGAACTGAATCAAATCTGTGAACCAATTGACTTACTAGATGTTTACAGATTGTTTCATCCAACATCAGGATATACATTCTTCTCAATTGCACATGGTATGTTCTCAAAATAGACCACATATTAGTTCATAGAACATTCTTAAGTAAGTGTAAAGGAATTTAAAATTATCCCATGCATATTATCTGACCATAGTGCACTGAAATAGGAAATTATTGGCAAAAGATACTTCAAAAGCTAAAACATGGAAATTAAATAATACCCTCCTGAACAACCAATAGGTCACAGATGAAATTAAAGAAGAAATCAAACAATATCTATGCTTCATTGAAAATGCAGATATAACATTTCAGAATGCAGTGGAAGTGATCCAAAGAAGGCAATATATAGCAATAAATTCTCACATCTGGAAAACAAACTGAGCACAAATAAACAATCTAATGCTACATCTCAAGCATCTAGAAAAAGAACAAGTCAAGACCATAGCTCACAGAAGAGAAAGAATTATAAAAGTTAGGGTAGAAATAAACACAATTGAGACTAAGAAAACAATGCAAAGAATTACTCAAAAAGTTGGTTCTTTGTAAGAATAAACAAAATTGATAAGCTCCTAGCCAAACTTATCAAGAAGAGGAGAGAGAAAACTCAAAAGTCATGCATTGGGGAATTAAAAGGGTGAAATTACTACAGATCCTGTGGAAATTCATATCATCAATACCTACTTTGAAAATATTTACTTACATGGGTTGGAAAACATAGAAGAAATGAAAGATTCTTAGAAACATATAAATTACCAAACTGAATCAAGAAAGTATAAAAATTTTGAATAACCCAATATCAGTTATTGAAATTGAAAATGTAATACAAAAAACTTACCAACAAAGAAAAAGCCAGTTGCTGATGGATTCATGGATGAATTCTACAAGAAAGTTAAACACTTAACACTAGCAATCCTCAAACTCTTTAATGAAGTTGAAAAAGAAAAAATTCCACCTAACCCATTCCTGGAGGCCAGTGTTACTCTGATACCAAAACCAAAAAAAGAATCAACCAAAAAGGACTACAGGTCAATGTCCCTAATGAACATAGATGCAAAAATCTCAGTAAAATACTAGCAAATTATCAAGAAGATCATACACCATGACTGTGGGCTTCATCCCAGCAACGCATGGATGGTTCAATATATGCAAATCAACAAACATAATATACTACACCCACAGAGCCAGACAAAAACCACATGATCATCTCAATAGATGAAAAAAACTTTTGATAAAGTCCAACACTCACCATGATACAAAAAAAAACCCTCTACCATGATAAAAAAAATCAGAATAGATGGTCTCTACCTCAACTGATAAAAGCCATCTATGAAAAAACAAAAACCAACATCATACTAAATGGATAAAAACTGAAACCTTTCACTCTAAAATCAGGAACAAGACAAAAATATCCACTACCACTACTCCTATGCAATATAGTCCTGGAAATGTTAGTCAGATCAATTAGGCAAGAGAGAAAAACAAAAGGAGTAAATATAGGAAGTTAAATTATTGTTATTCACAGATGACATGATACTCTACATAGAAGACTCCCAAAACTCCACCAAAAGACTGCTAGAGTTACTAAGTAAATTCAGCAGCATAGCTGGATACAAAGTCAACACTCAAAAATCAATAGCATTCTTGTACATAAACAACAAACTCACTGGAAGATAAATTATGGAAATAACACATTTCACAATAGCATCCAAAAAAGTGAAATATCTAGAAATCAATCTAGCAAAGAAAGCAAAAGATCTATACATTGAAAACTACAATACTCTTAAAAAAGTGATCAAAAAGGTTATCAGAAAATGGAAACATAATGCTTGCTCATGAATAGGAAGAACCACGTGTGAGTGTCACATTGTCTCCATAGTGTAAAGAAAAACTGAAAGGGTAAATAAGATCCAAAATATACAATAGATATGTTTTGGCTTATCTTTGTCATGTTATTTTTATGTTTCTGGTCCCTGTTTTTTCCCTCCATTTAATTGCTTTCTCTGCCTGGTGGTTTTGTACTAATGTTCTTTGAATTGTACACTTTTTTGTCTGTATCTAGAATATCTTTCAGCACTCTTTGTAGGATTGTTTGGTGATCATGAATTTCTTCAGTTGTTCTTTATCATGTAAGTATCCTATTTCTCCAATAATTTTGAAATATAGTTTTACAGGGTACATCAATCAACAACAGGGTACATCAACCCAATCAACATGGATTAGAAGTTGTATTCTTTCAGGACTTGAAATACTTCCTTCCAAGCTATTCCTGACTTCAGGGTTTGTATTGAGAAGTCGGCTGTGATTCTAATGGGCTTTCATTGCTAGGTGATGTTTCTTTTCTCCAACAGCTTTTAATATTCTCTTCTTGTGCTGAATTTCTGGAATCTTAATTGTTATATGTCAGTGTAGTTTTTTGATTGTTTGTTTTTGTTTTTGGACATGGCTGTTTGGAGTTCCATAGACTTAGGAAGTTTTCTACTATTTTTTCTTTGAAGAGTTTTTTTATGACATTTGTGCTGACTCCAGATTTCTCCTCAACCTAAATTAAACTTATTTCATTCTTATTTATCTTTTCTTATAGCTGTTGGATTGATTTTTCATGGTGTCTTGCTCTTTTTAAGATATCTTTCTTTTCATGATCACTAGCTGCAATTCTGTTTTTAAGATCTGATATTCTACCCTCTCTTTCATTTAATTTGTTGCATATACTTTCAATGGAGATTTTAATCTTTTAGATTTCTGTTTGGATCTGTTTCAAGGATTCCATTTCTTTCCTATGTTGGGCAATTTTTGTTTCCATCATTTTTTGAAGCTCATCTATTCTATTATCCATGTCTTCTCTAAGATCTTTGATTTTAAGCATAATTTTCTTTTGTACCCATGAGATTATTTTCTGTATAGTCTTTTCCACTTGTTTTTTTAACTTCTGTTGCTATCATTTTAGAAAGTTCTAGTGTTTGAATTGTAATTTCATCTATCTCATTGTATTCTGGGCTTGTTTTGGGTGGGCTTGGGACCTGTGGTTTCATTTTGCTTCTGCATCTTGTCATTTTCCATTTTCTCTTTTTTCTTTCATTTTGTTTTCTATGTTGATGCTTGCCAATTTCTTATTATAGATAGCTTTATCACTAGTGTTGATGCTTCCCTAGGAGATGTCTATTCTTCAGAGATGTCCTCTAGATGTAGGTGGTTCTTTATAGCTTCCCAGCTTCCCAATTTTTAAATGATGCAATAGTGATTATTTGGCTCAGCACCCAAACCTTTGGTACTTGGCTGTGGTGATGATTATGACAACATACAATCACAAGGCTATCATACAGGGGCAAAAACTGATTATAATATGTATGACATCCTCATTAGTACAGTTAGTGCTAACAATAGTTTCAAGTACAGCCTAACTACTGACAAACTATGGTAACTATTAACCTGCTACCTCTGACCACAGGAGGAAACCCTAAGGTTATATAACAGAACCCAATATGTACCATGTACTTGTATGCAGTGATGTTCCCCTTAGTAGAGTGATTTTACTTTTCTATAGGGACAGGGAGTTAAGATGGGAAGGAGACAAGATAAAGTGATTAATATAGAAGAGTCAAGGTTGGAAATCAAAGGATAATCACCCAAGTTTTAGGAACCCAAAGGACATAAGAGGTAACAAATGAAATAGAACATAAAGGAGTAATCAGAAAGGGAAGAGACAATGTTTCCTCACTTGAAAGTTTAAATTCAAGAAATAGTTGAGGAAAGAAAGAGGATCAGTAGGAAAAAAAAACAAAAAATGAAAGATAGAAAACATAAACAGTGAAAAGAGAAGGCAGAAAGAGAAGAAAAAACAGAAAAGTAAGCAAAAAGTATAACAGAAAAGGGAAAAGAAAAGGAAAAAACTCAAAAGAAAAATAAACACAAAATACAAAACAAAACAAGATGACATCTAATCAGACAGGAAAAGAATAGCCAATCAGATAGACAAGGGAAAATAAAAGCAGTAAAATACCTCTGGTGTTTACAGTTTTGTGACAGTGTCCATGTCAGATCCCAGAAATGTGCTGTGTACTGTAGCCAAGTTTGCCATGGGAATTGTGTGGGGTATGGAGCTGATCTTGGCCTCTGGATGTGGGGGCTGGGACTGGTCTTCTGTTGGTGGAGTTCTCTGGAGACCAACTGCTAGCTCCTCACTGCTGCTTGGGACACTTCCACCTTGCTGGTCTCACCATTTACCCCACACTCAGAAGGCATGTGTGCACCAGTGCATCCCAGCCAGTTGGACTGGGTCTTGGTGAGCAAGTCACTGTGCCCATAAAGGTGTATCTCTCTGGAGTAACTGAATCAATAAAATGTGTACATAATTATAAAAGGGGTCTTGTTACATTGACTTGCATGATCAGAGGCTAGAGAGCCTCACAATAACCATCTGTAAGCCAGAGAGGGAGGAAAACCAGTAGGTGCTCAATTTAATAAGCCAGAAGTTTCAGAACAAGAAGGACCCGTGGTGAGGCACAATCTCAGGCTTCAAGCCTGGAAGCTTCCTGGGGAGTCACTGGTGTGAGTCCACATTCAAAAGCTGAAGAAGCTAGAATCTGATACCTGCAAGCAAAGGCAGCAGCAAGACATATCCACTTAAGAAATAAGCTTGACTATGCACGTGAGCTTCCTCTTCAGCTTTTGTTCCTTCTGAAATACCTGTCTATTGTACAGTGCCACACACAGTCAGAACAGGTCTTCTCCCCTCAACTGGCTGACCAACATGCCAACTGTCATTGGAAAACATCCTCACAGACACACCCAGAGTGTGCTTCGCCAATTTTCTAGACATCTCTCAATCCAGTCAAGTTGGCAGCTAAGATTAATCATCTCAGTCCTTTACCTTGATTTAGTAGTAACCTCTGAGATTTTGTGTTAATGTCTGAGCCACTGAAGAAGCAGTCATCTCTTCCTTAGACCTTGTGCTGTTGCAAGATTGTAGTCAGGGTCCTCAGGAGATTGGTGCCTGGAACTACAGGGGTTAGCATGGCACCAGGACGCCTTATGGCAGGATTATTCTTGTGGTCTTGAGTACGGTTGCACATTCACTTCAGTCTTCTTCCCCAACCTGGAGCATATATCTCTTCACACTACAGTGCAACCTTTGAGAAGTTATACAGGTAATATGAAACTATCTTTCCTACCCTCTCCATTTTTTTTTCTTATTTCCTTACTCTACCAATACTGTAATTTCCTACCTGGACTCTTTCACTCTTATAAAGGTATTTCATGCAGAATGGTTTTTCTAATTGATGTTCCTGTGAAACAATGAATACTGGAAACTCCTGTTCTTCCATCTTGCTGACATTACTCTTGAAACTTCATTTCTTTAACAATACTTTCTAGTTCAAATTTCAAGTTTGCCTTCCACCTAATTTTTCCTAACCAGTGATATTTTAATATCATTCTATGTGACTATAGCTTCTTAGCTCAATGTGATAATATCAAAATCTGTATTTTGTCTGGGTTAGTCCATTATATATGATTGCTTTCCTTAGTTTAATCAGGCCTAAGCTATATTTAATACCTTTTTTGCACAACTTAATAGAACTTAATTAGAAATCAAAATTTGTTTATTTTATTCATACTCAACATTCATTCATGCATTAATTAAACCAATGTTTTGTTAAACAGACACCAAATGCCATAAAGTCAACAAAAAGATTTAATAGACCAGTATTAAACAAGACTATGCTTGATCTGAGAGATTTGTAATCTGTAAACTTCAGCATTTTAAATTCTACAGACTGACAATAATTTTTAGTGAAGAATGAAAAACATTTTGTTTTATAAGTTGTCTTAGTTTGAGTTGCTGTAATGTATGATAGGCTGGGAGGCTTAAATAACAAACATTTATTTCTCACCATTTTAAAGACTGGAGGTCTTAAATCAGAATAGCTAGGTTTTAGGTGAAAGCCTGGTTATATTCTTTCCTGTCTCCTACCCTTTTGTAAGGGAATTAAGACTTTCATAGGAACACCACTGGTTATGAATTAATTTAAATGGAATTGCTCCCTAAAGACCTCAATTCCAAATATCATCACAGTAAGGGTTAGGGTTTCAACATATGAACATAAAGGAGACTACATTCAGTCTGCAACACATGCTGAATATTACATTTAACAAATTAATGCTTTTTATACACACAAATTGACATGATATAATTTTGCTCTCCTTGAAATGATAATAGTATTTATAATATGTAATAACTCATAATGTTCTTAAAAGCACTATGGTCAGTAATGGACCCAAGTTTAAAAGTCACCTGATGAAAACCATCTGGTTCCAATCCTGTCAGCCCACCTCTGACAATTTGTATATCTTTGTTCAGAGACAAGGTCAAATTTCTAAATTTTATGGCCTTTGTGAATGTGAAGCTTGGACCCAATGTCCCTGCCTGACTCCAGTTATTTACTAGCAAATTAGAATAAAGCAGATATGCAGATACCAGCCACATATCAACTCTATACTAATGCAACTCGAAGTTCTTATCCATATCCAAAACTGGTCAATTCAGTTGGGTAACCAGTCAACTGGAATAGCTTTGTCAACTCTGAAGGAAAGTGTTCTTTTGAGTGCTTCCTTTTCAGAATATGCCTGGAGGATGCTTGCTGGTGGTTTTCCTGCATTGCCAGAGAATTAAGACTGCAAAAGTTCTATGAAGGGCTTTTTGCCGCAAGTAGGCCCATGACCCTGAGCTTCAGTAGGACTGAACCTACTGAGTTCTAGTGACGTGGTCCTGTTCATGTTCCTCCACTGAAAAGAATGCTACAAACACATTAGTAAATGTCTGGTTTATGACTTTGGGTGTCTATTTGATATTGTGTCCAAATACTAGGACAAGATGAAGAATACAGTTAAGAGGCATTTTGGTTGTTAGTTTTTCATAAAATTTAAAAGATATTGAACTCTTTCTTTCACATCAACTATTTTTAGATATAGTTGGCAGGCCATATGGGTGTATTTCTGGTTCTTTAATTCTTTATTAAAAAAAAGAAAAACACAGACTAACACTTTCAAATTAGTGCAGATTTCAACACTAGTCAATTAGATGCTCATAGGATGCCTCAAACAATTTTATTTGCCAATGCGGAGAACAAAACTTTTCTTTCCCAGTAGCACCTTTCCCTACACACCCACCTGTTTAAAATCAGGCATACAAAAGAGGAAGCACTGATGAATTTGGTGCTGTCTAGACAAGCATCCTACAGTGCAGTGTTAAGCTGGTGGTTACCATGGTAATGAGCAAATAAGCTCTTTCAGCTCTGCTAAATAGTGGGCTGTGGGTGCTTCCTTTACAATAGGCAATTTTCTCTTCCTTGAAATGGGGATTGCCAAAAACAATCTGACTAACTCTAGGACACGGAATCATGGCATCCAATAATGTTTAAGCATGTAAGATAAATGCCACCCTTTAATGTTTCTTGTCAATCTAATTCGTTTTCCTTGCCATTTTGTCAGCAGAGTAAAAAGCTTCTCATATAGCAGAGGGAAATACAAGTGTTTTTACTTGCTTCAATAAATGATAGCTTTTGAGTCTTTCATTAGAGTTGGGCCTTTGTTCCATTCAGCTGATACTTTTGGATCTCTTGCTCTGGTCCTGGACTAACCTTTGCATGCACAAATGTGGATAGCAGGATATAATTTTCCTCAAGAAAAAGTTAGTTTTGTGGCTAACACATAGATGCCAAGCACTAAAAGGCGGTGACAGGTGTGGTGCTTCTGTAATACACAGACACAAATAGTATAGAGTCCTGGAAGGTCAATGAAGCACTGTGACAGATAAGGTATCTAGCCTGAAGGAAGATGGGAGGAATCTAAGCAAAATGGGAAAATGCAGAGCAAAAGGTGGAAACAGAAAATTCAACCCTCTGAAAGCACAAGAAAAAAAATCACTGCATTCCAGTCAACTGAAAAACTTGAAAGATATAGGAAAGTGGACTAAAATAGTCTGTCTTGTGAAGGACTACAGAAAAGAGAGTAGTAGTGTTCAACATAGATAGTGTTCTAATCATGAAGGTTTAGTTGTCTTTAGAACTTGAGACTTTATCCTAAAAATATTGAAGATTTAAAGAAAGATGCAAGTAAAGAAATGCCATTTCACAAAGTTATTCTAACTGAAGTATTGACAATGGCATGAAAGACAGCAAGAAAAGAAGCAAGAAGATTTCCATAGACTTTTGTAATAGCCAAATTAAAAGATCTTTTCTGAATTATGATCCTTCATATCCACAGTGAGGACTATTAGTGGTCCCTCAGTCTTCAGGTGTTGAAACTCAGTTGAGCATACAGCCAGCTGCAGTGTACATTTCTCAAATCCCCTTGTTGCTAAGCATGGCCACCATATGTGAACTGAAGTAATATGACTTCCAGGGTAGGCCTTCCCACTCTCCTGTTCTCCCTTCCTTTAGGCTGAAATATAAATGTATGCATGAGGTAAAAGAACTAACTTTAGAACACAAAAAGGACTCTGATAATTGTGGAAGCACCATACCAGATTGAGCCATTCAATGCTGCCATTTTTATTTTCTCTTATAGAAACTAAGCTGGGATTCTGATTATAAACTGTCTTTATGTCATGTGATACTTAGTTATCTTTTTCATAAACTGTCTATATTTATTCCCTATGACAATTTATCTACAACTATTTGTATCCTCTATATCACCTATCTATATCTATCATCTATCTTTCTATCTATCTATCTATCTATCTATCTATCTTTCTATCTATGTTTTTCTCCCATTTATCTATTTAGCAACTTTCTTTGTCTTTCTAGTGCCCATTATGGGTACAACTCAACTTCTGTTGCACATTTCTTTCTTTGATGAACTAACTTTATTCAGCACAGAAGGCTTCCAATTTTATATTACAGCCTGATCTTTATCTGGACTCAGATTCTCAAATGTTTGCAGCATATTTCCATTTATATCTCTAGCTATCATTTTCAAACCAACATGTGCCAAGCTGAACTTGTCAACTGAGCATGTCCCTCACCCACATGGTTCCATTTCCCAGGTCTGACTTTTCTTTCCAAGACTGCATCATTTTTGGCCTACTCTGTCAGTTCCAAATTCTAATGGCTACCTTCAACCAAGGACTCAACCTCTTTCTTTATCTCTGGTGTCTAGTTTTTCTCTCGGGTTCCTTTCAAATAAGATTTACATTTTTTCCTTACCATCATTGTTGACTAATCAATTCAGTCTTTTTAGCTGGGTTTCCTGCTGTCATTCCCTTCTTCCATCATTACCTATCCTGAATATGCAACACTGAACAATTTCCTAAATTACTACTTTTCTCTTTCCCTTTTTAAAGAACTGATAGTAGGTTTATCGCAGCAGACAAAAGCCTGTTCCATAAGAAGGGCTGCAATGCAATTGAAAGAACTAGGGTTTTAGAGTTTGACATAACGAGGTTTCAAATACTCATCTATCATTCGGTAGGTGTGTGATCTTGACCAAGTTTCTTTACCACCTGGAACTTAACTAGGCACATGCTAAGAAGTTGAGATAGTAGGAACTCACATATGGAAATTGAGAGACTCAAGTGAATTTATTGATTCTTGTGTAATGCCTAGCAAATGGAAGGTGTGCATAAATGTCATTTTTTGAACATCTGAAATCTAATGCTAATCTGTCCATCGTAGTTATGTTCTAGTTTATTTTTCCTCAATACACTGTACAGTTACACCTCTGTCTCCGCCCATACTGTTCCACACATAATATTCTATGTGTTGTTCAACAAGTATTAAGCGACTCTGGGAAAAGCATATGGTTGACGTTATATTTAAAGCTGTGCATCCAGAGTTCTAGTTCCATCTTACCAGTGACAGGGTTTTGGGGAAATCCATTCCCATGTGGCAGGGGGATCTGTATTTTACTACCAAATTTGAAAGTTCTGCCTTAGATTCTATGTTCTATCCACTGTTTTTGGAGTATGAAAACAGAAAAAATTTTAAGAATGTGGGCTTTGGAATCAGGCTACCAAGGTTCAAATCTTGGCTCTGCCATCCTAGTCTCTGTATTACCTTGAGCAAATCACTAAACAGCTCTGTGCCCAGATTTTTCACTGTAAGATGAATATAAGAAGAGTACTAACCTGAAAGACTTTTTTCTTGAAAGTGTGTACTGTATAAAGAACTTAATACAAAGGCTTGAAAGTGTGTACTATATAAAGAGCTTAACACAAAAAGCATGAAGGGAGTTCTTTGGCTGATGAAAGCATTCTATATCTTGGTTGCACTGATGGTTATAATGCTGTACAGAATCTTTAAAATTCATAGCTAGATACCTAAAAGGAATTTACTTATCTCAGCAAGCCTGATATTAAAAACAAGAGGTACTGGGTTATTCCAATTTGATGACTTTCTGGGAAAGACAAAACTATAAAGATCAGTACTTGCCAGGGGCTAGGGAGGCAAGAATGAATTGGTGGAGCACAGGGAAATGAACACTGAAACTATTCTTTAGGATACTGTGATGTTGGGCACACATTATACATTTGAGAAAACCCACAGAATGAAACTTAATGTAGACTATGGACTTGAGTAAATGATAATGTATCAATATTGGCTTAATAATTGTAATGAATGTATTGCATCCATGCAAGATGTTAATAGGAGAAATTTTGAAGGGAAGAGGGTTGTATATGGGGACTCCCATGTTTTCCATTCAATTTTCCTGAAAATCTAAAATTGCTCTTAAAAATAGTTAATTTTAAAAAAGAAAAATTAAATTAAAAAATCTTAAATACACATAGGTAGTCAGTAAGTCAGTTACTGTTACATACTACTATGCCTTCCTGTAAAAACAGAAAATAAATTTATTTTCTTAAAAACAATGGAATGTAACTGAGCTAGGACCAGATCGCAGGAGAGAAGAATGTGAAAAAAAGCAGTAAAGGGAGATGCCTCCCAATACAGATTTCTCCTGTATGAGTGTTTTAAAGTTAATGGAAGCTTGTAAGTGCCCTCCCTGAGAATCCCCGAGGTCAGAACCGCATGTGAATCTGCTCTTTTCTCCTGAGCTGCTCTTGTTCCCTATGATTCAGTCACAGATGCTCTTTCTCATTTCATGACTGTGTCTGCTGCTTTTCCAAGAACTGAAGACATGCAACAGCCAATTAAATATCACATTTTCAATGCCCTTGGGAAAGCCACACAGGAAACAGACTGTGTTTATATCTCACACCTCTAGGGAGGCTGTACAAGCTGAAAGCAATGAGGAATTTTCCTTCCCTTTATTCTCAAAGAATTAGAAACAAAAATTCAAGCCATGCAGCCACCCAAAACAAACAAAAAAATGTAATTTCAAATATAGGAACATTTTTGTTCCTGATGAATATGCATGTAGGAGACTTGTCATAAAGTCTGTGAAAAATCTGGCCAAAGGCTGCTTAATTTGGGGGCTCAGCAGCTATTCACAGTGAGAGCTGATAAGCTCATGCACCAAACCCACCAGCATGAGACTGAACTCCCCTCCACTCTGCCAGCAGCACCTTGCAGGATTCCATCTGCTGGTGAGCATAGTGGACAAGCGCGTGGTGAGGAGTGTTGCAGCCCAAGGAGTCTGAATGTCCAAACCTAGCTTCACTGCAGGAAATATACTTTTCATCATCTACCAGTTTCTATTTTTGTTTCCATAATTAAATATGAAAACAACTAATGAAACAAAAAAAAATGAATGCAGATAAAGTCAGAGCTCCTCTGATTACCATCTCCATTATCTTCTCTTCTTTTGGAAATTACTATTTTCTTTGTGCATTCCTCCAGTTTTTCTCCTACTCATATTTATACAGAGAAAACAAGCAGGTTTTTTTTCTTTTTACATATATTGTGACATGTCATACCATTTGTCTCATTCTTTTTAATAGCTATATATTATTCCACAATGTACATAAACTGTTCTTCCCTTATCCATATCTTTGTGTGTGGCTATTTTGATTGATGGATTTTTTTCACTAACATAAACAATGGCAAAAGCAATTCCTTATTATGATTTAATGGGTACATTTTCTGAAGTAAACTAAAAGTGGAATTATTGAATCTGTGTTTATCATAATAGATGTTACTACATTGTTCTAGAAAATGTGTATGTCAAATTGTACAGCTATAGAGAATACATTTTCACAGGGTCACATGAAACTGGATGAAAATCACAGTGTCTGAAGACAAACCAAATGCTAAACACTTATTCATTCTGAGACTCTGTTTAAGATATTTTTCTGTACCTCAGTTTCCACAAATGTCTCCATATAAGTTGTTCTGGGGATTGTAGCATAGTTGCTGGCACTAACTAACTAATCAATATTTGCTTTAGTTCATTACTTTTACTGCTTTTGGTTTGGGGAGCTTTAAGCTTTTTAACCAAATGGTGCTGCTGTCCCACCTTCCAAATCACTCTGTGAGTCAGGATTTTTCCAGATCCCAGATAAAATGCCTGCTGGGCTCATTTAACTCACACTTCTGAGTCTCTCTGTGATGTGAAGCCAGCATGGCCCTGAGTGACAGGCCAACGGCGGCTGTTTATACAACAATCTTTGCTAATGTAAATAGCTAAATGCAAACTGCAACATCTAAGAACCTTCAGGGGATTTGAAAACATTCTTGGAAGAAGCTACTTTCATTAATATTTAAGAAGCATAATACTCGGCCCTGATCCACATGCAAGGCCATCCCCAGGGGCTACAGGATGAGGACAAATAGTACAGGGCCAACCTCCCCCAAAATAAAGTTTTTGCAGGTGAAACTAACTTAAAGTGAACACCAAAGAAAACTTGGAAGAGGAAAGTAAGATGAAAGATGAGCTGCAGCTATAAGGATATTTGTAAAAAGACGACAAGCCATATTTTATCCTCTACCCGCCTTGTCCCTCCTTCCCCTGTCTGTTGTATGCCAGCACACCTGCCACCAAAGGAGGAGGTAACAGGGAGGACCTGAAACGCTTCCTCTTCAGGGATCATCTGCCCATATAAACAATAAGCTTAAAGGCCTACAAAATCTAGCTGTTTTCAAGGAGATCATAAAAATATGAAATAGATTTTTTAAAACAAATCTTTACAGAAAAAGACACCAATGCCCAAAGAGATCGATTAATTTGCTTAAGGTCACACAGTAGTGTCATAATCACAAAAGGAGCCAAGTGTCTTGCTTCATATGCCCTTTGTACATATAACACTCACTCCTTTACATGCACAATAAGCTAACCAAACAGAACAACTCACATCCTTACACGAAAGCTCCTAAAATATGAACTCATTTTTAGCCTTTGACTTTGGTTTTCTGTATAAAAGATCATATTTGAAGTAGTAAGGTAGATGATTAAAAGCAAAAGTTGGGAGTGTCATCAGATTCTATTGTCTTCACACTACCTTCACTGGAAAGGATGCTTCAAATACTGGGCTGCCTAACAAGTGCCTAAAAAGTGGTATCCTGAATAATCACCATGCTGATTGCATCAGGGCATTGAAATTTATCTATTGTATAATATCAAAGCTTGACAACACTTGAGTGGGTTTGATGTGTTATTCCAAAGTCACTGAAAGAACATTTAAACTTAAATCTCTCCTCCTTTCAGCTTCCCTTTGATAGCGAAGATAAAATGTACTGTACTAATTCACTGACTGATCAGTTCATAACTCATACTTGCAATTGGTTGCCTACCCTTTGCTGAATTGTTTTCATACATTTGAAGTCAGTTTCAGTATTTCTTGATTTGGGTTGCCTATGTTTCTGTATGTTTCAACTTCATCTCTCTGTAGTTTTACCTCAGAATCTTGTTTATAAGGCTAAGCTAGTTAATGTTGCTGCACAATGACAAAACACAACTGTGATGAGGAAATTTCTACAGAATACAAAGTGTGTGTGCTTGATTTAGAAATGGAGGCTGGCCTGTACATTTTCTTGGAAAGTCCAGTCATGAGTGCCAAGAGAAGATGTGGGTGTCTTGATCTAGTGTTTTTCACCCCAACGTTGTGGCCCCTAGAAACCACTATATTCAAAAGTTTATCTGAGCAGAAAATAGGACGGGCACTGGGCCCAGACAGTGCCATGTAAAACTGGCTTTACGGTAAGCACAAGTGGTGCACATTGCAGATGAGAGAGCAGAATCCCACAGTCAAATTGGCAATTCTCCAGCCCATGTGATGATTCTCCCACCTCTGAACTACTGACCCTAAAATTAGTATCCAATAACACTATTTAGTGAAAAATGGAGCATTCTCAATAAATATTCATTGAGTCACATTATAGTGCTCTTAAACCTCCTCAGTGTAAAGACTGTGTTGTATTCCAACTCTTAGTTGTATACGAAGGTGCTGCGGGTAGAGTGAGAGATCAATAAAAGCATCTGTCTTCCTTGGGACAGAGAAATTCCATGAGTTGAGGGGTTTTTTTTTTATCTTACTTTGAAATGTAAGCTCATGAGTAGATGATATTTGTTGATTTCATTCACCATTAGATATTTAGCTTCTACAAAAGTGAGTGCAACATAGGAAAAACATTTATTGAATGAAAGAATGAGTGCCTACTACTGGTTTATGTTGTCTTCTGGATGGCAACATAAAGGAAATGAGTAGCTGTCTATCTTCCTACAGCACATAAAATCAGCAGAAAGTGACATTGGCTGCTTTCCAACACCAAACCAAGAATCAACTCTAAAGAAAGTTAAAGAGAATCCATTAAATCCTCTACAGTTTGAGTATCTAAAAGTGAGAAAATCACCAGGCACAATGTATCTCAAGGTGAAGTTCCAGGAACCAGAAGCATTAACACCAATGAGTTAGAAATACAAATTTTTGTGCATTACACCAGACCTACTGAATCTGAAGCTCTGGAGGTAGGTCTAACAGCCTGGTTTAAGAACCCCTTCAGGTGATTCCAGTGAACACTGGCACTGGAGAACCCCTGACCTATAGGTTCATGGTTCTTGTTTCCCTTGTTTCTGTCCTAACCTCGTTTCCCATAGTAAGATTCTTTTTTTTTTACCCTACCCCTAAATGATTTATTTTTTTCATAACTTCTTGCCCACCAATTTGAGAGCATTTATATCACCTCGTCTACTTTTATTGTTGTGTGTTAGGAACATCCATGTCCTACTGTTGCCTGGGAAGAGTAGAAACTCTAACAAAAAGCTTTATAAAATACTCAAAACAATTTTGGGCTTTGAAGGGGCTGTGACAGTCATAAGGTCTGACTCATTCATTTTATATATGAAGAAAGTTGTAGACATATGGTTTACATATGGTTGTAAACAAGCAACATATTTTACCCCAAATCTAAAATAATTTAAAAGCTGAAACATGATCTGATCTCTTCTTGATAAGCTACCCTCACAATTACTGCAAATGCCCCAGGCAGCCCTATATTTCTACTGAAGATGCACAAATGTAGAGCATAAATCACAACAAGAGTACATGGAACATTTTTATGTCAGAGTGATTCTTACAAAAGCCACCATACTCATTTCCACTTCCCATCAAGAAAGCTGAAACAAAGCAAAGAAATTGCATATGATAGCAAAAGAACCAACCATGGAAAATGAATGAATTTAAAAACCTAATTTCTTTTGCTTCCTACTCTGTAGCAGAGTAGATACTGCTGCCCATGGTGCCTCTCATATCACCTGAGCAGACTTAAATAATGTGAATTGTTGGAACTGAAAAAGATACTTTGAGTATCTTCAAGTTATAGGTTAAACAGTATGTTTCTTGTCTCTTACTCACTGTAAAGCTTTCATTCAAGAAGGATTTGTTCTGACCAAAGAATTTTGTCTTTGGCTGCTGGGTACTCGGAAAGAGTATTCGCAGTACTAGAGAGACACGACTCCGAGCTACCCAAAGAAAATCCCAGGCACAATCTAAATGTTGCAGCAAAATATATATCCAAGGAAAGAGGAATGAAAAAAGTTTAGAAAGGAAAAGTTACTTTCAAAGCAAACTTTTGCCAAGGTAAAAGACCAATATTTGAGTCAGAAATGAGTGCACCAGGGAAGCTGTGTTTCCCAGCATCTCCTCTTGCTGTTTAGTACAAATTAGGAAATCAAAGCTGGAAACTTGTTAGAGAACATAGGGAATAGAGGTGCAGCACAGGTTTTTAAAGGGCAATACTAACAGCTCACAGATCTGCAAAGGATCTGGAGCCAGACATAGCCTTGTATCCTGCTGGCCCACCCCTTTCCTCTTGTTCCGTACCTGCAGATATTTATTTTTCCAAGGTTTGAAAGAGGAGGTCAACCCTGGCCATGCTGAAAACAGAATGGTTCCAGGAACCTCACTGAGAAGCCCAAAAATATCTACCATCCTACAGGCAACATTATTTGCCCTGCGGTTTTTTTTTTTTTAATCAGGTCATTCTACTACTGACAATAT
Source organism: Hydrochoerus hydrochaeris (assembly GCA_004027455.1). Classification (NCBI taxonomy): domain Eukaryota; kingdom Metazoa; phylum Chordata; class Mammalia; order Rodentia; family Hydrochaeridae; genus Hydrochoerus; species Hydrochoerus hydrochaeris. Next base: position 26,721 of record PVLA01011330.1, read on the forward strand.
CATGGCAATATTGTTTTGGGGGATGTTTTTTGGGGGAAGGATTTGGGGCAGTGAAGATGAATCTAAACAAAGTCAGGATCAATGCACAGGTCATGTTGCACATTTTTTGGCATTCTTACCTCTGATCACCTTGGCTTTACACTTATTTCATAATTCAGGTCTTGGACTAATTTTCAGGACAGGTAAATAATCTGGAGCCTGACTTATGATTATCTTATTACATGCAACTTGCACAATCACATTGTAAGTAAAAAAATTATGATGTAATGAAATTCTTCTAAGACTTCCAGGAATAAACTATGTTGGATTAGACCTAAGATGAAATTACCTTATACTAAGTTCAGGACTTACAGCTGCAGCAGTTCCAGGGCTCTTGCAGAGAGAAGACACTTTTTTGAGTTCTCCGTCTCCCTATGTAGCACCATTCTTTTCTTCAGACCCTTTTATGTCCCTTCGATTATTTTTCTACCACTCACAGCCAATACAACACAAGATCTACCATGGGTTTCTTTGAAATATTTGATTTATGTTCCATCTATTCTAACTATTAACACTTTAATCATAACAATTGTTGCTTAGATTGTCACAGCTGTCATCCCAGGATTCACTCTCTTAAATCCCTCCTTCAGTCTGTCTTAAAATCAGTTGTCAGTTGGTATCCAAAGGAAAAGACTCTTCTTCACCTGTTTTTTCAGGACAATCACAAGCAAGACACATTCCAAATTTTGACTTTAACTTAAAATACATTACTCCCCATACAATAGACATCATTTTAGAAGAACAAGTAAAAATCAGCTGTGTTCAGAAATAATGGATAATTCATATGATTGTGCTTTTATATATTCAGAACCACTATACCAATATACAGAATTAAAGAAAAAAATCTTTTACAAACATCTGAGAAACATTCATTAACATGCCTTATACATAATTTTATGGTTCATTGCTCACAAAAAATTTCAACAATGAGTGTTCTAGAGATTAGATCCAAATGTTGCTCCGAGAACAGATTTTACTTCTGATCTAAATTCTGAGAAGTAACGGAAAAAACATAAAATCTTAAAAAGCAAAGAAAAACTGATGTAGAATTCCTGAAAGAAAATAGATGGGAAAGAAATAATGAAGAAGCCCATAGTGTAGAATGCATTCAGAAGTGAACTGCTCAGAGGATAGGAAATTCACAAGGTACCTGAGCTGAGTGGCATCGGGCACAAAGATCAGGAAGTGTTTTCTTGTTCCGCTGCCCTGATACTTTTGGGCTGTGCTTTTGAAACAGACAGATGTACGATGACCCTCTCTAGGTGTTGTTGGTCTAAGTAGTGATTGTGTAGGTCTTTACTTTCCTACTACTACATGGAATATTTGGGTCAGAAAAGCATGACAATGACTAATGGCTATACATCCATATGAATAGAGCTGGTAAAACAAAGAGAAACTGATGACATGCATCTAAAAGACTGAGTGCAAGCATCCTTTTATCAATGACTGCTTCCTTGGTTCTCTTAGGGCTAGTTAAGTTTCATTTTTTTAAGAAAATAAAACAAAACAGAACAATAGAGACCACAGCAAAACAATGCAAGCAACACAGGACTTCAAAACAAGACAACAAGAAATCAACAGTGGCTACCACAATGTTCTTTGTTTTCTATAAAATAGTTTTTCATATCTTCATACACAATGAATTCAAACAAAACAAAAGAGTATAAAACCAATTAAAAAAAAAGAATGGAAGCATTAGAGGCCTTCAAAACAAGACAATAGGAAAATCCATACCTTCACGCATATTGAAATCAAATAACAGAAAATAGACTAAAACCAATAAAAAAAAGAATTAAAGCATTATTGAGCTTCAAACAAGATGATAGGAAATCAGCAATGGCTACCATAATGTCTCATCTTCTTCAAAGTAGCTGTTTATAACATCACATGTAATAAAATCAATTCTTGTAAACTCTTTAGGAGGAGTTATAGGCATGTGTAAGCCTATACATGAACATCTATCCTTTCTGTATTAGAGGGAAAAAACTACAGGAAAAACAAGAAACAAAAGAGACAAATAAATAACAATAATAAAGAGTCCAAAACATAACAATATAGGCTTTCAAAATAAGGTGGTAGGAACATACAAAAGTTGTTATTCTGCATAGTTATTTTCAAAAGAATTATTCAGATTACCAGATTTAAACATGTAAATTGATCTAATCCTATGAATGTTAACTGTTTTGTTCTAAGAACTAATAGAATTGGTAATACAATCATCTTAGCTATCTTAAGTATATATATATATATATATATATATATATATATACACAAATTTATAACTTTTTTCTTTTGCCTTATTTCTTTCTCCTTTACCATGAGTTATTTTTTTCCCTTTGAGCAGTTTCTTACCCTTTCACAATGTTTATTGAAGATTTTGTATCTTACTTATGCTTTCAGTTTCTTACACTAAGGAAGCAATACAATATTTACACATGTGAGTTTGATTTATTTCACTTATGAGTACAGTCTCAAATCACATCCATTTACCTATAAAAAGCCTCAATGTGATCCTTCTTTATAGCTGAATAGTATTCCATCATATAAAAATACCTCATCTTTTTTTATCCATTCCTCAGTTGATGGACATTTAGGTTGTTTCCAAGATTTGACTGTTACAAACTGTGCTGCTATAAACATGAGTGCACATATATCACTGTGGTATGATATTTTCAGTTCTTCTGGGAATATGACCAGAAGTGGAATAGCTGGATCAAATAGGACTTCCAATCCCAGCTTTTTAAGGAAACTCTAGGCTGCTTTCCACAGTGGTTGCATCAGTCTGTACTCCCAAGAACAGTGCAAAGAGTTCCTTTTTCCCTCACAACCTCCCCAGCATTTGTTATTGGTAGTATTCTTGATCTTGGCTATTATTCTTTCTGGAGTGAGATGGAATCTTAATGTGGTTCTAATTTGCATTTCTCTAATGACAAATGAGGCTGAACATTTTTTCATGTATTTATTTGCCATTTGTACTTCTTCAGCTGAGAAGCATGTATTCATCTTAGATGTCCATTTTTGGATTGGATCGAGGATCTGATTTTTTAAAAATTCTTCATATGTTCCAAATAAAAGTCCTTTGTCTTCAGGACAGTTGACCAAGATTTTTTCCCAATTCATGGGTTTTCTTTTTACTCTATTGGAGATTTCTTTTGAAGTGCAAAAACTTTTTAATAAAATGAGATCTCAGTTATTGATACTGGGAAGTATTTCCTGTGCAGTCTGAGTTTTGTTCTTGATATCTCCGCCTACCTTTATGTCTTCAAGATTTCTACCTACTTTCTCTTCCAACAGATTTAGTGTTTCTGTTTTAATATTTAGATATTTGATCCATTTTGACTTTAGTTTACTGCATGGTGATAGGCACGGGTCTAGTTTTAGTTTTCAGCATGTGGAAAGCCAGTTTTTCCAGCACCACTTATTAAAGAGACTCTCTTCCAGTGAACATGATTGGACTGTCTGTCAAAGATGAGATGGATGATTATGTTTATAGTTGTGGTTGTATCTTCTAATCTATTCCATTGATCTTCACGTCTGTTTTCATTCCCGTACCATGCTGACTTTATCATAGTAGCTTTGTAGTACAACTTCAAGCCAGGGATTGTGATGCCTTCTGCCTTGCCTTTGCTGCTTAGAACTGCCTTTGCTATTCTAGGTCTCTTGTGTTTCCAAATGAATTTTAGGAATGATTTCTCTAGATCTGTGAGGTATGTTACTGGTATTTTGATTGAAATTGCATTAAATATGCATAACAATTTTGGGAGAATGGCCATTTTCACAATGTTTGTTCTTCCTATCCATGAACAAGGGATGTCTTCCCATTTTCTGAGAATTTCTTTTTTCAGAGTATTGTAATTTTCACTAAATAGATCTTTTACTTCCTTTTTAGATTGATTTCTAAGTATTTCATTTTTTTGGATGCTATTGTGAAGGGTGTGGCTTCTCTTACTTCTCTCTCAGTTGTTTGTATATAGGAGTTTGTTGTTTATGTACAGGAATGCTATTAATTTTCAAGTGTTGACTTTGTGTCCAGCTACATTACTGAACTTGGATATTACATCCAGAAGTCTTTCAGTGGAATTTTGGGAGTTTTCTATGTAGAGTATCATGTCATCTGCAAATAATCGTAATTTAATGTCGTCCTTTACTATCCTTATTCCTTTTCTTTCTCTCTCTTGTCTAATTGCTCTGGTTAATGTTTCCGGCACAATATTGAATAGGAGTGGTGATAATAGAAATCCTTGTTTTGTTCCTGATTTTATAATGAAAGCTTTCAGCTGGGTGCTCTAGAATTTGGTGCATTTATGTTTAAGATTGTTACCTCTTCCTCTTGAAGTTTTCTCCTAACTAGTATGTACTGACCTTCTTTTTCTCTTTTGACCATTCTTGCTTTGAAGTTCACACTGTCTGAAAACAGAATAACTACCCCTGCTTTTCTTGGGTTTCTTATTGCCTGAAGTATTGCTTTCCATCCTTTGACTTTCAGTCTATAAATTTCCTTTAGAGTTAGATGGATTTCTTGTATACAACATATAGTTGGATGTTGTTTCTTGATCCATTCTGCCAGTCTGTTTCTTTTAATTGGTGAATTGAGGCCATTTGTAGTAATGATTATAACTGTTATATTTTGGTTTATTTTGGTCATGTTATCTTTCTGCTATTGGTTCTTTACCTTTCCCTATGTTTAATTATTTGCCTTGCTTAGTTTTTTTTTCCTGTTGGTGTTCTTGAAGTCCTAGTTATTTTTATGTCTATCTAGAATATCTTTCAGTATTCTTTGCAGTGTTGGTTTGGTGATCATGAAGCCCTTCAGCTGTTCTTTGCCATGGAAGGATCTGATTTCTTCATCAATTTTGAAGAACAGTTTTGCAGAGTATATCAATCTGGGTTGGAAGTTGTTTTCCTTTAGGATTTGAAATACTTCACTGCATGCTCTTCTTGACTTCATTGTTTGTGCTGAGAAGTCTGCTGTGATTCTGATGGGCTTTTCTCTAACAGCTTTTAATACTTTGTTCTTATGTTGAATTTCTGGGATATTGATTGTTATATGTCTCAGCATAGATTTATTTTTATTATGCTAATTGGAGTTCTATATGCTTCACTTATCTGTATGTCAGTTTCCTTTCCCATGTTTGGGAAATTTTCAGTTATTACTTCTGTAAATAGTCTTTTGATATCATTTGTGTTTTGACCTTTTTCATTTACAGCTATCAATCTTATATTATTTTTCTTTGCATCATCTTGCAACTTTTGAATCATTTCCTGATTCCTTGTTATTTTAAAAAGATCTTTCCTTTCTGTTCACTAGCTACAATCTTGTCTTCAAGGTCTGAAAGTCTATCTTTGCATTCATTGAGGTGATTTTGCCAGCTTTTGATGAAATTTTTAATATCCTGTATATCTCTTTGAATTTGTTTCATGCATTCTATTTCTTTCTTATTTTGTTCATTTAAGGTTTCTATCTTTTTGCAGTGGTCCTCAATTATTTTAACTATGTCTTATTTAGATGTGTTCATTTAACACATTTCTTTTAACATTTCTTCTTCTACCTGCGAAGTTATTTCTGACCTGAATTCCTTTGCAGCTTCATGGAGTTGTTTCTTTACTTCAGTTGCTATTATTTCAGATGTTTCAGGTGTATGGCTTATGCTTTCTTCTATGTCCATGTCTCCTAGGATTGTTTGGGATGGGTTGGAAGTTTGAGATTACATTTTGCTCTTTCATTTTGTCATTTTTCTGTATTCCCCTGGGGAAGCTAAATGCAAGGTCTCAGTTGCCTCCTGGGTTGAAGATGTCTGTCCATACTGCAGGGATTTTCTCCAGTTGAGTGGAGGTCATTAGGCAGGCCTTACCAGGTCCCTAGTGGCACTCACAGGCTCCTCAAATGGGGGGAGTACACTGGGCAGACCCCTCGTGGCACTCCAAAGCTTCCCAGTTACTTGAATTTGCTGGGTAGGATTCTACCAGGTTCTGAGTGGTGTACCAAGGCCAAACACTTAGGTGGGATATACTGTGCAGGCTTTCAGCTCATGCCACATGGTGTACCAAAGCTCCCCAGCTGCTGGGGGTCACTCAGTGGGGCCCACCAGGTTCTGAGCAGGGTGCAGAGGTTGCATGGCTAGATGAAGTTCACTGTGCAGGCTTTCAGCTGGTGCCACTCAGCACAGCTAGATTTCATTCTTTTCTGGTTTTATTATGTCTTCTAAATATCTCTCTTGCATCAATTATCATATTACATTATTTTTTATAGCAGAAGCAGCCATAAAATATAATTATCATTTTAAGATTAGATTTTAAAATTGAGACAACAGCTGCTAAATTGCTTCAGAGAACAACCTGAAATGCTTTCCATTAGATTACCTTAGACTCTTGTCTGAGAAACATTCTCTGAGGAAAATGGCCAATGAGAGTAGCTTATATATAGTAGTTATTAAAACTATTGATTAAAGATAACCCTAATCAGGCTAACCAGTAAGATTCCAAATGTCTTATAAAAATTTTCTCACAAGAGAAAGCAGAGTCCAGAAAATTACTATAGTTTTTACAGTTCTAATATATGTAGTACAATACATAAGTCATTGTGTCATTCAAATATCATGTGAAAATTGAAATAAATGATATGGGAAATCTATGCATGATAATTTTCCTACTTACCTTTTTAGCATTCTGGCTATATTTTTATAAGTAGTTAACAACTTATGTTCTATAAGTTGTTATATTCTTATAGTCTTTTTATATTTTATATTTAAATTTAGTTTTATATCCTTTTAAAGCAGAAAATTACTTATTTTCAAGGAATTATGAGTATATTTTTAAAAATATACTTATTTTTATCAATGGATAATGCATTAAGTCACATACAAGCAAATAACCAAATGCAATTCTTTGTATAAAAGGACCATTAAGAATGGATTCATCAAGAAAATGTATTTGGTCACATGTCTATATTTTGGATAAAGATTAAATCCCCTGAACATAGTCATAATAAAGTTTGATTCCAAAAATTGTCCAGATAACTATCCACACAAAAAAGTGGACAGATTTATAAAACAGAAGGTAGATTGACAGATGACAGTGTGTACAGATGCAAAAAACAAGGCATCACTGATATAGTCCAAAGATAAAGGTCTGATATCAAGGAAGTCAATTAAGTGTGAGTATCTACTTCATTGCTCAAAAAAAGGAAGTCATAAATACAAAGTACTTTACCAAAGTATAAAAGAGATTGTAGATAAACCAGCTGGGCAGCTTCAGTCCTACCAAGGCAAAACTCTGGGATGTGGCATTCTCTTCACTCAGGGAAACAATATTGGAATGATGGAAAATGAAAGACTGTAGGGAAACAATTGAAAGAAAAACTACAAATATAGAGTTCTGAATTTAGAGAAAGTTGTTTTCCAAAATTCAGTCATAATTAATATCAAATAGTGAACAGTTCAATGACCTAAGAGCTTAATTCCCAATATCCTTTCCGAGATGGCTCATACATATAAACAGTAAGCTAGCGCTCACTCTTGGCTAAAATTTCATTTAGGGCTGCCATCAGGGATTCTCTTCTCCATAGAGACTGATAGGTCACCTTCATACCTTGGCATCTAGCTCCAGTAGCAAGTGTTCTAAGATATAAGAAGTCTCAATACCTGGGCCCAGAAATATGTATAATATTATTTCTACTATATTCGATTGTTCAAACAGTCATAGAGTTCACAAAAATTCAAGAGAATAGGGCATTAGACTATACTTCTTGAAGGAGCACTGTCAAAGAAATCACAATTTTAATTTACCACAGACCTCAATACTTGACATGTACAATTCTATCCAGAGCAATATGTTATATTAGAAAAAAATGAAATAATTATTGTGATCTTGGGTAGGTTAATTAAATTTGTAAAACCAAAGACTATGTACATATAAAAACAGATTGGGATATTTTTAGTATCCCCTTCTATTTTTATATTACTATGAGATATTACTAAGTTTAACAAACTCCATGTCTGTATTCTTTTCTTTTTTAGCTGAATGATATCACAAGTCAATAAAGGCATATGCACATGACATTTCTGAAACATACATCCTCAGTGAGATGATATCACCTCCAAGAGTGCAAAAATGTGTTCTTTGATAGAGGATGCTTTAATCATTTTTGTATGTAAAGGAAAGAATACCTAAAGTGAAAAGCAGATATTTATCTGTGCATTAACAAGAGAGTGGTAATAATGAGGAAAAATATATCTTAAAAGACTCAAAGGGAATATTCATGAAAAAAGGTTGAGAAACACTGCTCTGGAAAGCACACTGAAATTACTACAAATGATTATGTGAGAGCGCATAAAAGTGTTCCCAGGAGGAGAAAAGGATGAGAATGACAATATTTAGTATGTTCACTTTCATATTTTTGATGTTAGATCCATAGGAATATAGTATCTATCAAAATTTAAATAAAAAATATAATTTTAAAGATCATTTCCATTTTATTTAATGAATCACTGAATAGAAACTGTTTCAGGATATATTACAATATATAAAATTCTTAATATTTAAAAAGCTTAGTCTATAAGACATTCATAATTTTACTCAGTTAATTTGATGATTCAACAGAGATACCAGTAAAATGATGTTTTGTGTGAAACTGTGTAAGTCAGTTATTAAGAGACAAGTTAGTGTGTGTACCTGATTTATTCTGAAGTAATAGAGAACACATTCTCCTCCAAGTTACAGGAAAGACTGCTGAAGTTATCTCCAAGGTACAGCATTGCCTTCCTCACATCCAAGGACAGCAGGAGCAGGAATGAACTCTAGAGAGCAGGGTGCAATGAGAACAGGGAAAGTACCCAGCAACATCTGGACTTACAAAAATTTTTCTTTGAAGATAACAATATGCAATATATTAACTAGTGTTAATTTCCTATTTCTTTTTAAATTCTGTATATTTTTATCTGTTTTCATTTTAAAAATAAAATAATCAAAAATGAAAAAAATTTTCTTGCATGTACAAATGGTACAACTTACACTACAAAAGAATATGACACACAGCTACTCTCTTTCATATTTGGATTCACTCCAGAGCCTTGAAATATGGAGCTCTTTTGTGGGTATTTTTTATGGACACTTAAATAAGAGTTTAGAAAGAAAATGATAGTTAATTCTCAACTAACTTATCAGTTTAGCTTTTGTTTTTTAAAAAATAATACTACAGGTTGAAAGGCTTAACCAAAGTTTGACAATCTGATATCAGGGTCTCTGCACAGCAGACTTCTAGTGAGAGCTTTAGAAACTTAACCTTCTCACTGTTTGCTCACATAGATAGCCTTCTCTTGATGCATGTCTCTAAAAACTCTCTCTCTCTCAACCTCTCTCTCTCAACCTCTCTCTCTCTCCCTCTCTCTGTCCCCTAATACCACTGGATTAAGATTCCATCCTTATGACCTCATGTAACCATATATATTCTTGTATTAATCCATTTTCTGTTACTATAACAGAAAACCTGAGATTTTTTTTTAAAACAGTAATTTACAAATATATATATATATATATATATATATATATATATATATATATATAGAGAGAGAGAGAGAGAGAGAGAGAGAGAGCTCACAATTTTGAGTGCTCTAAGCCAAAGAATGAGGCATTAACTCTGATGAGAGCCCCTGACTGCATCACCCCATGGTGGGGGCATCACAGCAGGAACACTTACAAGAGAGAGATAATATGTGGAGACATGAAGCCAAAGAGCAGAGGGGGCCAGTCATGCTTTTCTAAAATAATAGTGATGATGATGATGATGATGATAATAACCTACTCTTGAAGAAACTAATAGCCCACAAAAACTATAGGACCTGCAGAATATAGCACCTCAATGACCTAATCATGTCTCTCTAGGCCTAGACCTCTAGATCACTAGATCTCTTAAAATTTCCACTGAAAACTCTCACTGAAAATGAAATTTCTAGTATATGAACTTCAAAAGACACACTCAAATTACTTCTATAAGTAATGCCATTCCTAAAAGCCCTATCTCCAAATTTTGTGGAAGATTAGCAGTTAAGGTTCCAGCTTATGAATTAAGGTGAGGGTACATGAATCCACAGCACTTACAAATGAGACATTTTTAAATATCAATAAAGAAATGTCAAGTTGAATATCAGGGAAGATTAAGAATTATATGAGTTTAAGAAATAAAGTAAATCTTTTCCAAAAACAAAATAAAATTCAGCACCCTTGTGTGACACCACATGTCCTCTCTACTAGTAAACAGGATCTTGGCTTTATGGAGAGTGTATTTTTTTCCTTAAAAAAGTGAGGTTAAAATTAAATTCACTATTTGAACTATTGAACTATTTTAAAGTGTATAATCCAGTCACTTCCAGTGCATTTTAAATGATGTGTAATGATCATCACTATAAAATTCTAGAACATCTGTATCATTACAAAATATAATCCCTCTATCTGTTAAGTAGTCACTCACTCCCTGTTCCCCTACCCCTGTTCCATGAAATTGGTCTTTTAAAATTCAGGAAACAGCCCCTTGGACCCAAGACCTCTGGAGGGCAGCCACTCTGTGCCTACTCTCCCACCTTGGGAGCCCCCCACCTCCTAGACCTAGTATTGCTGTGGATCTTTGGCTGCCCAGAGCCTTTGACTGCAGTGGATTAACCTTGCTGGGTTGATGGGAGCCTCAGTAACACCTCAACCAAACAGAGGACCTCAGCAGGCTTCCATCAGTGTAGTGAGTTTGCCCTAAAATAGAGGACTTCAGTGGTAAGCAGGAGCAGTAGCAGAGTCCTCTCCATCTGTAGGACCTTGACAAGGCTGGCAAGAGTATGGGTGAATCTTTCCATCATACAGAGAGCATCAGGTGGGTTGAAGAGTGTGCCAACCTGGAGAAAATTAAAAGGGCTTATGAGACATTCAGTGACACAGTAGGTCCCAGCCAAGAAAAACACTATAGACAGGGAGCTCTGGTGGGCTGGAACAACCTGAAGACATAGTAACAGTGGGAACTAAGGGTTGACTTACTTCAACTACTCCTAGGCTAGTCTGCCTAGGAAAAATATATGACTCATCCATCAGGCCCTGCAGGAGGTATTCAAGTGACTGCCCCCCCTTCATTGTGGTACCCAGCAATTGGACAAACATCAGCCACACAGTAGGGCTCTAAGAAACACACTACTGATAGTTGAGACTAGTGGGATTGAAAGACCAAATATTAGCCCAAAAGGTAAAAATGACAAAACTAAAAAGCAAAATGCAATCTCAAACATCTAGTCCATCAGGAGCAAGTAAAGGAGACACTGAAATAGAAGACTTTAAAAGTCACACACCTGAAATCTCTTAAAAGATATCAAGTGAAATAAAGAAATAAATCTGTGTGACTACAGAAGAAATAAAATTAGAAATAATTTCTCATGTAAAGATAGAAATGACAACTTTAATAAAGGAATTGCTCAGCATAGCTAGGAAGATGTAACTAAAAGTGCAGAGAAGCATGGTAAACTGATTGAAACCTTGAATGAACAATATAGAAAACAAGTAGAATGCATGAAACAAATTCAGAGATACCCAAGAAATAAAAAAAAATTCTATTGAAAACTGGCAAACCTATTTAAATGAAGCTGAGGATAGAATTTTGGACCTTGAGGACAGGATTGCATCTAGCAATCATGAAAGGATAGAACTTTTAAAAATAACAAGGCAGCATGAAATGAAAATTCAACAGCTTCAAGATGATGCCAAGAGAAACAATATAAAACTAATAGGCATCAATGAAGATGCAGGAGTCAATGTGAATGACAGTGTTAAACTATTCACAGAAGTAATAGCAAAAAATTTCCCAAACATGAGGGAAAAAATCTGATATACAGATAAGCAAGGCATATAGAATGTCAAACAGTCACAACCACCATTTTGCTAAACCCAGACATATAATAATTAAGATCCCAGACATATAGCATAAAAACAGAATACTAAAAGCTGTTAGAGAAAAAAACACAACTCACTTATCAAGGAAAACACCTTAGAATCATGGCAGACTTTTCAACACAAACCCTCAAGTTAAGATGAGCTTGGAATGAAGTATTTCAAGCCCTGAAAGAAAACAACTTTTAACCCAGACTGATGTACCCAGCAAAACTGTCTTTCAAATTTAATGGAGAAACAAGATACTTCCATGACAAAGAACAACTGAAGAAATTCACATCCACCAAACCAACTCTAAAAAGAGTACTGAAAGACATACTAGATAGAGATAAAAATGACTACAATTTCCAGAACAACAACAGAAGGGAACCACCAGACAGGTAAGCAATTAAAGAAGGGGAAAAAGCAGAAAACCAACAGCAGGAAAATAATGTGCCATGACAAAGTTGAACCAGTACATATCAGTTATATCCATCAATGTAAATGGCCTCAATTCACCTATTAAAGAAATGGATTGACAGAATAGATCAAGAAAAGGGATCCTACAATATGCTGTATACAAGAAACACACCTGACTCAAAAGGAAACTCAGATTAAAAGTCAAAGGATGGAAAACAATATTCCATAAGACAGGAACCCAGGAAAAAGCAGAAGTAGCTATTCAATTTGCAGACAATGTGCAATTCAAACCAAAAATGATCAAAAGAGATAAAGAAGGTCACCACATACTTGTCAAGGGATAATTCAAGAAGAAGAGCTAACAATCATAAACATATATGCACCAAATACAGGAGCACCAACTATATAAGACAAATATGAAAAATCAAATAGGCAACAACACAATTGTAATAGAATACCCCATTGGCACAATGAAATAGATCAACTAGACAAAAAGTCAGCGAAGAAATAACAGAACTGAATCAAACCTGTGAGCAAATAGACTTAGTAGATGTTTACAGTGTTCCACCCAACCACATCACAATACACACTCTCATCAGCTGCGCATGGGACTTTCTCCAAAATAGACCATATATTAGCCCATAAAACATTCTTAAGTAAATGTAAAGGGATGGAAATTATCCTATGTATATTATCTGACCAGAGTGCACTTAAATTAGAAATTAATGGCAAAAGAAATTGCAAAATCTGCATAAATACATGGAAATTAAACTGAACAATCAATAGGTTAGAGGTGAAATTAAAGAAGAAATTAAGCAATAACAAAAACTCAATAAAAACGTGGATACAACATACCAAAACCTGCAAGATGCAATGAAAGTGGTTTAAGAGGGAAATATATAGCAATAAACTGTCATATCAAGAAAATGGAATGAGCACAAATAAACAACTTAATGGTACATCTCAAACTAGAAAAAGAAGAGCAAGTCAAACCCAATGCTCATAACAGAGAGGAAATTATAAACATCAGAGCAGAAATTAATCAATTAAGACTAAAAAAAAAACAATACAAAGACTTAATGAATCAAAGAGCTGGTTTTTTGAGAGCATAAACAAAATTGATAAACCTCTGGCTAAAATTATAAAGAAAGAAAAAACTCAGCTTCACACAATAAAGATTTAAAAAAGAGAAATTGCTACAGATCCTGTGAAAATTCAAAAGATCACGAATATCTACTTTGAAAATCTTTACTCACATAGGGTGGAAAACATAGAGGAAATGGACAGATTTCTAGAAAAATATGAACTACCAAAGCTCAATCAAGAAGATATAATAATTTTGAGTAACACAATATCAGCTGTTAAAATTGAAAATGTGATTAAAAACTTATCAACAAAGAAAGGCCCAGGTCCTGATGGATTCACAGCTGAATTCTACAAGAAATTTAGAGAAGATTTAATGCCAATATTCCTCAAACCCTTCAATGAAATTGAAAGGGAAGCAATCCTCCCTAACTCATTCCTGGAGGCAAGTATTACTCTGATACCAAAACCAGAGTAAGATCCAACCAAAAAAGAGAACTATAGGCCAATCTCACTAATGAACATTGATGCAAAGATTCTCAATAAAATACTGGCAAATAGAATGCAGCAAATCATCAAGGAAATTATACATCATGACCAAGTGGGATTTATTCCAGGAACACAGGGATGGTTTAACACACACCAATGAGTAAATATAACACATCACAACAGAGCCAAAAATATAAAACGCATGATCATCTCAATATACACAGAAAAAGCTTTTGATAAAGTCCAACTAAAATGCCCATTAACCACAGAGTGGATGAAAAAAATGTGGTATTTTTATACAATGGAATATTACTCAGCTATAAAAAGGATGATCTTGAGGGTTTTATAGGTAAATGGAGGCAACTTGTGACTACCCTTATAAGTGAAATAAATCAGACTCATATTTGTAAATATCACATTTCCTGTCTTGTATAAAAATTAATAATAAAAAACTGAAAGAGTAATAAGATCCAAAATATATAATAGATATTGTAATAATGAAAGGGAAAGAAAGTGCTCTAAAAAGAAAGGATATAACTGTATGTATGTTCAAGTGTGCAAGATAGATAACCATACTACAAGTCTTTGTTGATTTATCAGACATAATAGTTTGTACTGTCATTGTTTGACTGTCCATTTTTTATGCTTTGATTTTGTAACTTGAACAACTGCTAAGATAACAATATGTAATTTATCAACTAGTGATTTCTTAGTGTTTTTTTAATTCTGTAGTATTTCTACTCTTTTTTCTGTTTTGCTTTTTTCTCTAAATAAAAAAATTCAGGAAAAAAATTATGAAAATGTTCTCATCTTTCCTCTGAGGCAGAAAAAAAATAGTGGGCTTTAAAGGCTGCAGGAAACACTAACTCAAAAAGAATCTAACACTGTGTCTTCCTCTCACACCACCATGGCAAAGACAACTTTGTAGAAATATGGAGTTGGATCACGCATGGGCTCTGCATAACTCCAAGTATGTCCTACATTTAGCTAACAATGGTATTGCCACTAGGGCCTCAGACAGAAAAGAAAACAGATTTTCTGTTGAAATACAAGTAAAAAGTAGATTTATCTGAACAAAGAGAATGAGCACAGAGTCAGCAGAGAAGCATTTGTTTTTCATTTTAGTTATCACGCTAGAATACCAGTTGCAACTTGGTAGTTTTTCACAACAAATGGACCAAAATCACAGATGAATTTTATTTTTCAAAGAAAAATGAGCTGTTTCCCACAAAAATGTATAGATTTCATTCAGAAATACTGGGTTAAGTGGCAATCTAATTCATTGACAACAGCTGGGGAGAGGGGTGAGGCAGTTGCTGCTTTAGGAGGGTCATGCATCATGAGTTTACTATGGAACTTGGCTAGTTTACTTCCCTCATATGTTTGCTGCCTTCCCCTCAATGGCTACTGAATTCATTTTTCCTACCATTGACCACACACTAAGGAGAGACAATTTCCTTTTAATTTCAGCCACAAGATCTTCTGAATGACAAACAAAGTTATATCATCCAGTTGCATTTTTGTTGTTGCTTTTACTAAAATCCTGAATTTTCTATACCCAGAAGAAATTTTGGGAGCCATTCCCTATTCTTAAGATTCTAGCAAAATGAGCAAAAAATTATAATGTTTTTGAGTGGTGTACTGAATAAAATTGGCTGTTTGAGGGGTAACCAGATATTTCTGCTCCAGTGGCTACTAGGTCTTATCATAAGTGCAAACAAGCTTGCCTAGGATCTAATAAGAACTAGGAAGATGGGAATAATTTAAGCAATAGCAAAATAGCTTATAAATAAGAGACTATATACATGTATGTACATTGCTCTCACACAAGCATAGTTATAGAATCTTCATATTCATACTAGTTAAGGGGGAGAGACCACTAACTAACATCAGAGGAAGTAAGCACAGGGGCTTACTCAAACTTTCTCATCCCAGCATTCTGGGGGCTGAGGCAGGAGGATTGCAAGTTCAAGTCCAGCCTGGGTGAATCAGCAAGAGCTCAAAATAAAAAAGAATTGAAAATGTAGCCCAGTGCAAAGGCTCTGAGTTCAAAATCCAATACCAGAGACATAGATAGACATAAATTCCCTTAAATGGTATGATTTTTACAACTAGTCTAGAGTTATTTCAAATACTATATACATATTTCTAATCAGTTCATTTAAATAAGATGCAAGGACTTTTCCAAAATTAGTGTACTACATTTCATCTTCCCTCTAAAACCTATTAAGATAACTGCTCTTGAATTAATAGCTGTTGATCAAGTTTTCATTAAATGTCCCCAGTCTTAGCAACAGTTGGTTGTTGTACTGTACTTGTGTTATAGTCATACTGTACTTGGTGCTAAAGAATCTACTATAGGTGACCCAGTATAATGTCATGACTGAAGGCTTGGGCTTTAAATCCAGAAAGGCTAGGCCTAAAATATTTATGTGATCAAAATACTATGGATTTCCCCAAATCAAATTGTATGATTCTTAGGAGGAGCAATGGATGTGTTTGGAAGGGATATATTTTGAGAAATGCTAGGGAGTATAGCATGAGATCCCAAGAGTGTGCACAAAACACAGTAGGTGACAGAGAAAATAAAGACTTTCCCTGATAGAGAGTAGGTAGGGGGAAACAGCCTTAAAGTTCACCAATTATGAGAAATTCTTTGTGAATTTATTGATGGAAAGAAGTATCTGCTGCTGCAGGTCACTATGAGGCAAAGGAAATCTATTACAATGTCTATGATTTACTTTGAAGGAATTCTGTATAAACTGTGTGATAATAATGGTGCTTATTTTAAACTCAAACTCTGGAAATAAACTGTTTATGTAATAATGTTTTTAATAATACAGGTGTGGTGTGCTAGCTTGTAGCTACAGCTTTTTGTATCTCCCTGGACATTTCAAGCTTTATTAGCATGACCCTGACAATTACCACACTGAAAATGGATTTTCTTTGTTGAAATCAATAGCTTGATTAGCATGATAAATTATTTAAAATGTTTTACTGGTGAAATTAGTGTCTTCAAAATATGTGAATTGGTCAAAATATTATGGATTTCCCCAAATGATATGCTGAAATCTTATCCTCATGCCAAACCTTATTTGGGTCTTATTTAGAATAGTTGTACTAGTTTAGGTAAAAAATGAGCCATATTCAAAGTGACTTGTGTCATTTTAAGAAGTGAAGTGAGAGACACCTAGGAAAACCCCACATGAAGTGGAGGAAGAGACTAGAATTGTGCAGCAACAAGCCTCATAATTCTTAGGATTAAATATGCTCCCCACTGAAGCTGGGAGGAGGTAAGGAAGGATTCTATCACATCCACAGGAAGCATGGCCCTGCTGAGCCTGGATTTCAGACTTCTACTCTCCAGAACTATCTTTGTGGTACTTTGTTACTTTCAAA
This sequence comes from Hydrochoerus hydrochaeris, assembly GCA_004027455.1. Taxonomy (NCBI): domain Eukaryota; kingdom Metazoa; phylum Chordata; class Mammalia; order Rodentia; family Hydrochaeridae; genus Hydrochoerus; species Hydrochoerus hydrochaeris. The sequence goes on from PVLA01011330.1 coordinate 44,046, forward strand.
GAGAAAGATATAAAGTTCTGGTGAGGATCATAGTCTGAACATTTGGGGATGGCAGCTTATTATGCACATCTGTTTCACATATACATATAAAATAAGGAGAAGGAAATGATTCTTTACTATAAAGAATTGGGGGCCCAACCTGCCACCGGGAACATCAAAGAAGCCCGCCCCAGGCTGAAAACTGCCCTGGACTGCTTCTGCTGGGCTCGCCCACCCACCTGGAACATCAGAAGACCTCAGCAGTCTCCAGTCAATGAAAAAACTTGGAACTTCGCTCCCAGGCAGTGAACCTTGGACTGCAGCGGATTAACTGTGTCAGTGTGGTAAGTATGCCCTAAAATAGAGGCGTACAGTGGATAAATAGGGCCAATAGTAAAACCCCCTCCAACCAACTGTAAGACTTTGGTGAGTCTGAAAAGAGTGTCTGTGATCCCCTTCTACACATAGAAAACACCAGGCAGAGTGAAAATGACAAAACAAAAAAAGCAAAAAGCATTCTCAAACATATAGTTCACCAGAAGCAAGTACAGGAGACATTGAAATAGAGAACCCCAAAAGTAACACACCAGGACTCTCTGAAAAGATAGCAGGTGAAATAAAAAAACAACTGCATCAGGCTATAGAAGAAATCAAATTAGAAGTACTCTCCCATGTAAAGATAGAAATAACAACCTTAGTAAAGGAGTTGTTGAATGCAGCTAAAGAAGAAATAGAGAAAAAAGTACATGAGCATGGGAAACCGATTGAAATCTTGAATGAACAATATAGAAAACAAGCACAATTCATGAAACAAACTCAAAGAGACATCCAAGAAACAAAAAATTCTATTGAAAGCATGCAAAGCCACCTAAGGAAGCTGAGGATAGGATTTCGGACCTTGAGGACATGATCGCAATTAGTGATCAGGAAAGGATAGAACTTTTAAAAATAACAAAGCAGCATGAAATAACAATCCAGAAGCCTCATGATGATGCCAAGAGCAAAAATATAAGAATAATGGGCACTATTTTACAAAAATAATAGCAGAAAATTTCCCAAACATGGGGAAAGAATCTGATACGCAGTTAAGTGAGGCATATAGAACACCAAACAGTCACAAGCAACATAAATCCACACCCAGACACATAATATTTAAGATATTATACATACAGCATAAAAACAGAATACTAAAAGCTGTCAGAGAAAAGACACAACTCACCTGTCAAGAAAGTCCAGAATCACGGCAGACTTTTCAGCACAAACCCTCAAGTCAAGAAAAGCTTGGTGTGAGGTATTTCAAGCCCTGAAAGAAAACAACTTTCAACCCAGACTGATGTACCCAGCAAAACTTTTATTCAAAATTTTATGGATAAACAAGATACTTCCATGACAAAGAACAACTGAAGAAATTCATGTCCACCAAACCAACCCTAGAAAGAGTACTGAAAGACATACTAGACAGAGATAAAAATGACCACAATCCCCAAAACAGTAACAGAAAGAAATCACCAGGTAGGACAAGCAATTAAATAAGGGGAAAAGCAGAAATGACTGGAACATAACATGGCAAAGTTGAGCCAGTACATATCAGTGATATCCATAAATATAAGGGGCCTCAATTCACTTATAAAAAGAAATAGATTGACAGAATGGATCAAGAAACAGGATCCCACTTTATGCTGTGTACAGGAAACACATCTGACTCAAAAGGAAACACATAGATTAAAAGTCAAAGGATGGAAACCAGTATTCCAGGCAACAGGAACCCAGAAAAAAAGCTATTCTATTTGCAGACAATTTGAACTTCAAACCTAAAATGATTAAAAGAGATAGAGAAGGTCACTACATACTCATTAGTGGAAAAATTCAAGAGGAAGTGGAAAAATTCAAGAGGAAGATCTAACAATTATATATGCACCAAATACTGGAGTGCCCAACTATATAAGACAGATACTAATGGACATGAAAAACCAAATACACAAGAACACAATTATAACAGGAGATCTTAACAGCCCATTGTCACAAAGAGATAGATCAACTAGACAAAAAGTCAGCAACGAAATAACAGAACTGAATCATACCTGTGAGCAATTGGACTTAGTAGACGTTTATGGAGTGTTACACCCAACCACATCAGAATAAACATTCTCCTCAGCTGCACATGGGACATTCTCTAAAATAGACCATATATTATCTCATAAAACATTCTTAAGTAAATGCAAAGGTATTGAAATCAAACCATGCATAATATCTGACCATAGTTGCACTGAAATTAGAAATTAATGGCAAACGAAATTACAAAACCTGCATAAATACATGGAAATTAAATAACAAAAAGCCTTTTGAAAAATCAGTGAGCTACAGATGAAATTAAAGAAGAAATAAAGCAATACCTGCAATTCAATGAAAATATAGAAACAACATACTGTAATCTGTGGGATGCAATGAGAGTGGTCTTAAGAGGGAAATATATAGCAATAAATTGTCATATCAAGAAAACAGAACGAGCACAAATAAACAACTTAATGCTCCATTTCAAGCTTCTAGAAAAAGAAGAGCAAGCTAAACCCAAAGCTCTTAGAAGAGAGGAAATTGTAAAGATTAGAGCAGAAACCAATTCAACTGAAACTAAAAAAAAACAATACAAAGAGTTAATGAATGAAAAAGCTGTTTTTTTGAGAGAATAAACAAAATTGGCAAACCCCTAGCTAACATTATCAAGAGAAAGAAAAAACACAAATTCACACAATAAGAACTGAAAAGGAGGAAATTACTACAGATCCCATGGAAATTCAAAAGATCATGAGTACCTACTTTGAAAATTTCTACTAACATAGAATGGAAATGGACAGATTTCTAGAAACATATGGAAATGGACAGATTTCTAGAAACATATGAACTACCAAATCTCAACCAAGAAGCTAAAGCAATTTTGAGCAACTCAATATCAGCTATTGAAATTGAAAATGTAATTAAAAACTAACCAACAAAGACAAGCCCAGTTCTGGATGGATTCACAGCTGAATTCTACAAGAAATTTAGAGAAGATTTGATGCCAATACTCCTTAAACTCTTCAATGAAATTGAGAAGAAAGCAATCCTCCCTAAATCATTCCTAGAGGCAACTATTATTCTGATACCAAAACCAGAGAAAGATCCAACCAAAAAAGAGAACTATAGGCCAATCACACTAATGAACATTGATGCAAAGATTCTCATTAAAATACTGGCAAATAGAATGCAGCAAATCATCAAGAAGATTATACATCATGACCAAGTGGGGTTCATTCCAGGAATGCAGGAATGGTTTAACATATGCAAATCAATAAATATAATACACCACATCAAAAAAGCCAAAAAAGAAAAACCACATGGTCATCTCAATAGATGCAGAAAAAGCTTTTGAAAAAGTCCAACACATGTTCATGATAAAAACCCTACAGAAACTCGGAATACATGGTGTCTACCTCAACCTTATAAAGGCCATATATGACAAACCAACAGCCAACATTATATTAAATGGACAAAAACTGAAAACTTTCACTTTAAAATCAGGAACAAGACAAGGATGTCCACTATCACAACTCCTTTTCAATATAGTTCTGGAAACACTAGCCAGGTCAGTTAGACAAGGGAGAGAAATAAAAGGAATAAAGATAGGAAAGGAAGAAGTTAAATTATCACTATTTGCAGATGACATGATACTCTATATAGAAGACCCAAAAATCTCTATTAAAAGACTACTAGAGGTAATAAACAAGTTCAGCAGTGTATCTGTATACAAAGTCAGTGCTCAAAAATCAATAGCATTCCTATACACAAACAAAAAACTCACTGAGAGAGAAATTATGGAAATATCACCCTTTACAATAACATCTAAAAAAAATGAAATACTTAGGAATCAACCTAACTAAAAAATATAAAATACCTATATGCTGAAAATTATAATATGCTGAAAAATGAGACTGAAGAGGATATTAGAAAATGGAAGGATATTCCTTGCTCTTGGTTACAAAGAACCAACATTGTGAAAATGGCCATACTCCAAAACAGATTTAACACAATCCCAATCAAAATACCATTGACATACCTCACAGATCTAGAGAAAACACTACTAAAATTCATTCGGAAACAGAAGAAACCTAGAATAGCAAAGGCAATTCTGGGCAACAAAGGCAAGGGAGGAGGCATCTCAATTCCCAACTCGAATCTATACTACAAAGCCACAGTGATAAAATCAGCAAGGTACTGGCAAAGAAATAAACCTGAGGATCAATGAAACAGATTAGAAGATGCAAGCACAACTACAAAGACACTCAGCCACCTGATATTTGACAAAGGGGCTAAATACATCCACTGGAAGAAGGATAGTCTCTTTAATAGATGGTGTTGGAAAAACTGGCTCTCCACATGCCAAAGACTGAAACTAGATCCATGCATATCACCATGCACAAAACTAAAGTCAAAATGGATCAAAGACGAAAATATTAAAACATAAACACTAAATTACTGGAAGACAAGGTAGATTGAAGTCTTGGAGACATAGAGGTAGGCAGAGAATTCATGAACAAAACGCAAACTGCGCAGGAAACACTTCAAAGAAACAGCTGGGATCTCCTATTATTGAAAAGTTTCTGCACTTCAAAGGAAATCACCAACAGAGTGAAAGGAAAACCCACAGAGTGAGAAATAATTTTAACCAGAACCCCTCAGACAAAGGACTTATATTCAGAACATATAAATAATTGAAAAACATCACGCTCTCCAAATTCAAAGACCCTCTCCAAAAATGGGCATCTGAGATGAACACACAGTTCTCAGAGGAAGATATACAAATGGCAAATAAATACATGAAGAAATGTTCACCATCACTGGTCATTCGAGAAATACAAATTAAAACAGCATTGAGATTCCACCTCACTCCGGAAAGAATAGCTGCCATCAAGAAATCAACTGATAACAAATGTTGGTGAGGCTGTGGGGAAAAAGGAACACTGCTCCACTGGTGGGAATGTAGACTGGTGCAACCACTACGGAAATCCATATGGAGAATTCTCAGAAGACTAGGATTGGAAGTTCCATTCAATCCAGCTATTCCCCTCCTGAGTATTTTCCCAGAAGAACTGACAAGTTCATATCACAATGATATATGTGCACCCATGCCCATAACAGCACAATTTGTAATAGCTAAATCTTGAAAACAACCAAGATCACCATCAACTGCAGAGCGGATGAAAAAGATGTGGTATTTTTACACAATGGAATGTTACTCAGCTATAAAAAAAAAGGATGCTCTTGAGGCCTTCATAGGTAAATGGAGACAACTTGAGACTATCCTCATTAGTGAAATAAATAAGAATCATATTTATAAATACCACATTGTGTCTCTATTGTAAAAAGTGATAAGAACTATAAGAGTAATAAAACCAAAATGTGTAATTGCTATTGCAAAAAAGAGAGGAAAAGAAAGTGCTCTAAGGGATATAACTGCATGTATGTTTCAGTGTATAAATTAGATGACCATATCGCTGAATCTTTGTTGGATCTTTGAGCAGGACTGTTTGCAGTTTCAGTTTGAATGTTTATGATGTACCCTTTAATTTTGTAACTTGAACAACTACATCCAAGATGACAATATGTAATTTGTCAACTAGTGACTTCTTATGGTTTTTTTTCTTTTTTCTTTTAGAATTCTGTATTGTCGCTACCCTTTTTTCTTTTGCTTTTTTTCTCTTTAAATAAAATTTTTTAAATGCATAATTGCTATTGTAAAAAAGAGAGGAAATAGGAAGTGCTATGAAAGATATAACTGCATGAATATATAAGTCTGTGGGATTGATAACCATACATCTAAGTGCTTGATGGATTGTTGAACAGATCTATTTGCAGTCTCACTGCTTGTATGTCTACTTTGTATGCTCTAATTTTGTAACTTGAACAACTATTTCTTTTTTTCTTTTTTTTTTTTGTTTGTTTTTAAATCAGTACCGGGGATCGAACTCACAACTGCCTACTTGCAAGGCAGGCACTTATGCCACTGAGCTAAATCCCCAGTCCTAAACAACTATTTCTAAAAAGACAATATGTAATTTATCAACCAGTGATCTCTTACTGTTTATCCTTTTTTTTTTAAATTCTGTAATATTTCTACCTTTTTTCTGTTTTTTTTTCCTCTTTAAATAAAAAAAAATAAAACAAAATATAAGCCAGGAGTTTTTAAATTCCATATATATATATGTATTGATTGGTCCTGGCAGTCTATATGCTAAAATCACTGAATTATACAAATCACTTATAAAATCACTATATGTGTGCCCTATGATAAGAACTTAATATGGAAGAATTTTTTTAATTCACATGTTCTAGATGGAAAACATATAAAGTCTTTCACTTACTAACATCATTGAGTTTTGATTCCTAAATGACTTTACCTCTGCCCAAATATTTAATCGTAAGAAGTCACATTTTCCTGGTAGAATTCCTTCTTGCTTCATAGCTTTCATAATAGGCCCAAGTGAGATTAACTCTCCCTGGGGAGAATTTAGGGGAGTTTAACAGACCTTTTCTAGGTTAGCTTGTAGGGTATATTAGAACAATCAGGCTTATCTGCCTAATTCTTCAATTACAGACGGGAATGCCTTTTGAGAGTATAATCTTTTAGAAGAAGCATTCTGAGGATTGTCTTGGATTTGGATGTAGGAAAGAGATCCACTTCTCCCTCCAAAGACACTAGTCTGAAAGGGACTTGTGAAGTATGGTTAGCTGACATCTGTGATGCATTTTTAGGCCTGTCTCAGTGTTATCTTGCTTCTCATCACTCACCACAGACAGGGTGCCTCATAGGTTACACTCTTCTACACTCTCACTAGGAGAGTGATCAAGGTAGAATGAATTTAGAGCACAAGATATAAAATAATGCTGTTCTACTCTTGCATTGACTAGTATGTCTGAAATCACACACTTAAAGAGTTCTACTATGCATTAAAAATATTAAAATGTAAATATCACAGGTAAAGGGAATTAAATTTTCTCATTGATTTACCTCTTAAATAAGACAATTGTTTTATCAAATGTTTTTCCAAAGAATAGATTCCTATGTGAATGAGCAAAGGTGAGACTAAATAGCAAAATCAAGCCACAAAGCTAAGGAGTACCTACTCCAAAATTTTGGAAAAAAATTTTTTTTCCTGATTCTGTGACTTTGCACAAAACCGCTTAGAATTTTCTCTTCCCCAAACTTTTCCTTAACTATTGAATTTTAAAATAATACTTGCCCTAAAATAATATTATAATCAGGCCTATAACACAAATGGATAAAGAAAAGGACAGAAAGAATATCCAGATCCAGAACTGTCACCAAGAAAAAAATAAAAACTTCATATTTCTGCTGAGACAATCACTTTTCAAAATATGTCAGGAAAATTTAAAAAATTATATATATTTTTAAACAATAGCTTTGAAAGCTCATTGTGGTTTCCATCATTCTGATTATCACACAACGATTTATATAATGACTTAGAGGCACAGAGCTCTGCCAGTTAAAATTCTTTAGACTACCAGAAGTTCACACTCCCAGTCTGTCTCCCACTGTATCTCTTTACATTATAGATAAAACAATATTATAATTCATAGCACCATTAAAAATAATCAAACTGGCGAGAAAGACAGGATGGCTGATCAGTGAGCAACAAGATACAAAGCCTCCCAGGAGAACCAACTCATACGCCAGAATAAAGCACCCTGGAGAGACCCAGACAGGGGGAGATGGATCCTCTTGACACAGGAAGAAATTAAAACATAAAAAAGCTGGCCAAATACTTCGGGACTACAAATGAGACAGCTGAAGATTGCGGGACACAGCGTATTCTTGGTGACCTGGAAAGCGTTCACCAGCTTGGATCTGCGCCGGCTGGCAGAGCCGCCCAGACTCGTTCCCGCCGCCACTCGCAGGAAGAACTTCAGCGCTGAAGTCGGGGGTTGGTGAGCCCAACAGAGAGCAGAGCCAGCAAAGGGACTTTCATTACTCTATGGTCAGTGCTGGGAATGAGACACCCCCCCACAAATGGGAGGGCAAGACCAAATGTGCGACATGTTGGAACCAGGCACTAGGAGCCTGAACTGGGAGTGACAGTGACTTCAGTTGGTTGCTTTCTCCCCAGAGCAGATTAGAGGAATTTGCTTGGACTAGGTCGTGCCCCTGGCCGGGACCCAATGAGCCATCCCAAATAGATTCCCTGCGCCTAGCACACACAAACTGGGTGAAGGCACCTGAAGTTTGGTTGGTCCAGTGGGGAGGGGCAGGCATATGCAGCCTGCTTACACCTCAGTCACAAGAGCAGGCAGGAGAGGGCAGAGGTCCCTTGCCAGTGTGCTTTGGAGGAACCTTAGCCAACAGGGAAGGGGTATGGGACCTGCACTGTAATCTGTGTGATGAAGCCAGGGCCATGACAGGAGAGAGAGGTGGGAGGAGGCCCCAAGCCCAGAACCCTGAGAACACTGAACCAGGAGAAGGAAAAATAAGGGTAACTGAGGGTGGCAAACACACAACATCAGACATGGCTTCAATGAACATTAAGAGATATCTTCGGGACCTTGTAGACGAGCTCAAAACTGAAATATTAAATCAGTTAAAGCAGGATATAAGTAGAGTAATAAAAGAAATGCTCTCAGGAAGCATCTCTCAGGATGATACAGATGGAAGAAGGGAGGAACACAAAAAAAGGAAACATTCGATAAAGAATATAAAGAAAATATAGAATACATGAAGCAGATTCAAAGAGACTATCAGGAAATTAAAAACTCCATTGAAAGCTGGCAAAACTCCTTAAAAGAAACTAAAGATAGACTATCAAAACTTGAAGACAAATTTGCAATATGTGATCAGGAAAGGAAAGATCTCTTAAAAATAACAAGGAAACAGACAGTAACAATACAAAGGCTAGAAGATGACAAGAGAATCTACAATTTAAGAATAAGAAACATGAACGAAGAAGCAGGAATACATACAGGCGATTTAAAAAGGCTATTCACGGAAATAATTAAGGAAAATGTCCCAAGCATGGGAAAAGAAAATGACATTTGGTTGTGTGAGGCATACAGAACCCCAGCCACCTACAACCAAAACAGATCTACACCCAGACATATAATAATCAAGATACCAGAAATTCAGTATAAAAACAGAATATTAAGAGCTGTCAGAGAAAAGAAACAGATTACCTATAAAGGTAAGCCCATCAGGATCATGGCTGACTTCTCGACACAGACCATCAGATCAAGAAGAGCTTGGAGTGAAGTATTCAAAGCCCTGAAAGAGAATAACCTCCAGATTGAGGTACCCTGCAAAACTGTCACTAGAAGTTGATGGAGAAACAAGATGTTTCCATGACAAAGAGGAACTGGGTGAGTTTGTGACCACCAATCCAACCCTTCAGAAAATACTGAAGGACATTCTAGAAAGAGAGAAAAAAAATACCAGGATTTTAGGAACAGTGACAGAAAGGCCTCAATGAGTGGGGCAGGCAGTAGAATGAAAGAGAAAAGTAGACAAACAAAGGCAGGAAAACAGCATGGCAGAAATGAGGCAGAGAAGGATGGTTAGGATCTCTAACATAGATGACCTTGATATGCTATATTGTTAATAGTGCATCAGGATTTAAAACCCACATTACTCACACTATTCTGCTTAGATGTATTCTATTCTGTTCCAGTCATTCTACCTGTACTAGATTTGAGGGCACAGACAGTAATCCCAAAAATAACAGGATATAGTATGGTAATCATCCTTAATTTCCCATTAACTTAATCTAAAGCTCCGTAAAACCTACAGTGTTTTACCATGATTGATTGTAATGGAATCTGGTTTGTTGGATCACTGTTTTGTATTGATAGATTTTATTCAAAGCTGTTATGACTGATAATATCAAGTCTGAGAGTATAGGCAACTGCACTTAAGATGACAAGATCCACTAGAATATCCACTATGGTTTGATTATTACCTGTCTTTGAAGTTTTATACTGTCTACAATGTTTTATTTTTACTACTATTATTATTTACTGATATACTCAATTATACTGCTATATTCAATTATGCCTGATGATGTAGACATTCTATTGAAGATAATAAGAAACAACACAGTAATCATTGTAGATCACCT